>JAQMCX010000039.1:14708616-14725498 GCA_029814765.1 Acanthurus leucopareius | reverse complement strand
CCCCCGGCCGCGCGCCCCCCTTGAAAAACACCAACCCGCCGCTCGTGAAGGTGCTCGTGGGCACAAAATTGCCCCAAAAAAAAAAAAAAAAAAAAAAAAAAAAAAAAAAATCAGCGCAAAAAGTTGTACGACTGCTTTGTTATTAGTTTTTAACTGCAATTAAAAACGGAAATTGTACCGTAATTATTATAAGAGGCGCAGGATAAACACTTGTTATAAAGCAGCCTCTCTATTTATAAACCTGAGTTGAGCTCGCGGGGAGAGCCGGTGGTTCTCCGGCGCCGGCTGCGTGAGAGCGGCACGTCCCTCGGCTTCTTCATGCGGGGGTAACTTTGCGGGATATATAAGAGGCTCTAAATCTGTGCAACAACAAAAAAAGAAAAAGAAAAAGAAAAAAAAAGAAGAAGAGATAAAGTGTAAAAACGCACTTACCGCAGAGTCGGACCGCTGCACCGCGACGCACAGGGCGAGGAAGAGCAGAGGCACGGCGAGCTGTCGCAGGCTCTTCAAGTCTTTAATCATCTTGAGGGGGAATAAAACAAGGATCCGACTGCGCTAACACTCAGAAGCTCTACGGCTCTCTACTCGCATGTCATAGCCCTGCTGCCCCCCCAGCGCACTCGCCCTGAGAGGAACAGGAACGGAGAGAAAAGCACTTCGTCTCGGCGTGTCGGCTGTTGTTGCGCTTGCAGAGGACAGTGGTCCTGGCTCTGGCACCGTGCGCCTCTGCAGTCCGCCTCTAACTTTTTCTGTTGCAAACCTGCCTATCCGGCACTACTTCCCACCCAGGGCGCAATGATACCAGCCCCCATGCACCTTCCCCAAGACAGACACTTCAGATAAAATTCAGTTTTTTGAATGAGCTGCACCTTAAAGTCGCTCACAAAGAGGCGACAAAGTTGTGACAAGTCATTTTGTGTAAAGATCTGCTTCCTTTTTTATAATTTTTGTCCAATTAAAACGAGTTTGATAAGTTAGGACCTCTCTAGCGCGGAAGGATACGGTGCCGTCCTCCTGCTTGCCTATCCACTCCTACCCAAGGCCCGAGGCTGCACAGAAAGCTTTGACATTAAACCTTTTTTGACATTTTCTATATGCCCGGACATGTAACATTCCTGCAAGATTATTAAAGGTCAAATACTCACTTTTGACTTCTGACAAAGATGCTGCTGGCAGAATGGAAGAAAATTAAATTTTTTTAAGCAAAGTGCATCATCCCATCCCTCTAATTTCACTGTTACATGCTTTAAAATCCGGAGTGAAGTCGGACAAAGACACATTCATAGCTGCTGTTACTGACTAGAAGTAAACTCGATTGATGAACTCATCAAAACCTCCTAAAAGACATAAAAATGAATATTTTTTGTTAGAACAAAAGATGCATAAAGCTTCATTTATAAGTCCAAAGTGTCTTAAAAACTGTTTTTGCACAGCGAAAGTTGTTAACTTGTTCTTGCTGAAGTCCAACACCAACATGTTTCTGTTCTTTCAGACTTTGTGCACCAGAAGTCGAAGAAGTTTGATACGTTGATATCACAATAAACCCTGATAAATTTTAAAAAAGAAGGTCAATTAATTACTTTATCAGACTTGTGCAACTCTGTTGGAGATCAGAGATAATTTCTGCACCCAATTTGTTATTTTTGCCTTTTTTGCAGTTGCATGTGACTCAGTGATCTCCTTCTGGAAACACCAGATAAACTAATTCTAAGCTAAACACTACAGCCGGTGGTCAGCTTCTTCAGCTTGTGCAGTCCAATGCAGCTGTCCTGCAATGAACCCGACCTTAATGATGTTTATAAGGTTTGGTTTACAGTGTTTGGAGAGGTGTTGATTCAAATGTGTGGTCACTTTGGAGTCTGTAGTTTTTTGGTTCGGTTGACCTGCATCGCTTTGCACTGACTGGTGTTTGTGTTTCGACCCATTTATGTTGGTGAGGAACCAAATTCATTTGTCAATACGTGACTCATCATTTCAAAGACGACCTGAAAACTTGTTGGACGTTTTAGACATTATAAATTATAAATTGTGTATCTTTCTGATGTTTCCGGGCAGTTTGGATACTGGATGGATATTGTGAAAGATGCTGGATTTACTGGAGTTTAATGGACTAAAATTAGGGTCAGTTAAACCAAAAAAGTGCACAAGCAGACATAAATTTAACTGAACATTCCTCCAGTGATAAAAACTCTTCTTATTATTGAGTTAACAATATAATTAGGATGAGAAATAAACTAATGCATGCAGCATCAGGTATAAATATCATGACTTCAGACTCTTATGCTACAGCAGGTTCAGATAATGTAACTTAACAGGTAGTAATCGTCTACATGGGCACCAATCCCTCATTATTTTTCTGACAGAGCAACAATCTTTCACTAACTTCAACAAAATTGTTGCCTGACACAAAACACACACTGGATTTAAACCTTGGGGTTCCAATTAAGGTGATGATAAGTAGTTTGTATAAGTGTCATCATTCGATACGTCACACTGAGCGTCATAAAAAAATATGAAATTTGTGTCAATGAACACGAACCCTTTCAACTAAATTTTGGCACCATTCAACGAAATGAAGTGAGACCGTGGCATCTCAAAACACAGAACAACAGAAGTCCCAGACAGGATCCCTGTGGTACACCGCACCTTAAGACAAGCTGCCGATAAGAGCAGAGATGACTTAACGTGAGATAATTTTAAAACTTTTCAATTAAAGAGCCTTAAACTAACACAAATGAACCCGCAGATCCCACAGAAAGAATTTAAAAAACCCAAGACCGTGATTATGTTATGGATGGAAATATAGTGAAAACAGGTGATTAAATGATAGGTGACCCCCTTGAACTTCCTCAAGGACCACTTTGGGTTTTGAACCACTACGAGAATATGAGCTGATTTTCATGAGAGTCTATCAGGAGGTAAATTAACATGTTGAGATTGACAGAGCTGAAGGCTCATTGAGGTCAAGTAGAACTAAAATAGAATGTTCAAGAGCTAAAAGAGGACTGTTTGCAACTTGAGTAACTCAGTGTCTGCGCTGTGTTCGGAGCAGAGATCAGAACAGAGGCGTCCGAACAAAGTTTTTCAATTACATCTCACTCTTAAGATAGATGTCACAACACAGAGCTCTGATCATCGCGTCACATATGCAGGATTCTCTTGTTAAAAAGTTAAATGAGAAACATTTTTCTAAGGATTACTGCAAATCTATGATACATAAATGTCATGTAACCATCGGAGCTTAAATCAAAGTTGCTGTTTAGAACCAGAATTTATGTCCTTTGCAAAACTGTTATCACCTATATTGATTACAGGGGTGATGATGTTGCAGTATTATGTCATAAAATCACTTAAAACTGCACTATTTATTGTGAAACTAACTTTTTAATTATATTGTGTGGATAACACAAAGAAAACAGAGAAGAAAATGTAGAAGAATGTTCATTAGTCTTTATATAAACTCATAATTGAGCATCATAGAAATAAAGTTCTATATATGAGAATATTTCCTTTTTATTCATATTTTTCATGTTTAAACACCAAAGTTGGAAGCTGTCGGGACTGCAGAGACTCTTTTGCAGCTCCAAACTGTTTGAAGAGGTTGCGGGTCTGCGTGCGGGGGTAAAAAAGGTACAGAGGCATGAATGACATGTGCAGGCCCCTCCTCTCCTGCTGCTGTGGTGCGCTGCTGAGTTGAAGCGCAACAGCCCGGAGAGCGCAGCAACGACTTCGCCGCTTGCAACTTGGTGAGTTGGATAAGCTCTGATTTGATGAAAGAAATCAACCACAGTGCGGGTTTCCGTGCCGGTTGTGTGTTTTAATGCGTTAAACTGCGTGTGTGAGCGCGGGTTGTGTGTGTGTGTGTGGCGGTGGGACTACTTTATCTCTTGTCTTTCTCCCTGTGTGTGTGTGTGTGTGTGTGTGTGTCTCCGGGCAGATGACGGGGTTTTTGGAGCAGTCGATGAGCGCGTTTGAAGTATCTTTCTGGTGAAGACAAGGGAGTCGAGTGTCGACCTGCGGTTCCCCCTCAACCAGTCGGATCAAAATGAGAATCCTGTGAGCCATTTTTCCTATTTTTTTTTGAAAAAAAAGACCTCTTCAGACTAAATCCACCCGCAGTTGGGTTTCGGGCTGTGCGTGCTGCCGCAGAGCTGGCCGCGGCTGCGCTGGGCTGCACTGGCCCAGCTCCGGCGCAGTTTACCTGCCAGAGATCCACTGGGGGACAAGAGAAAACACACAGCATCAAATATGTTTATTTCTTTTGCAGGTTTTGTGTGATAGCAGTCGCCGTGGCGGTGAGATCTGCGCATGGAGTAAGTCCTATTTGTTTACCATACACTTGTTCAGCTGAAGTGGCTCTCCACTTGGTTTATATATATATGTACATATATAGAAAGCATGAAGGCGAAACGATGATGCTGATTTTTTTTTTGCACTGTGACTGTTTAAAATGCTGGAGAGGAAACTTTTATATGGATCATTTGATCAAACGTTGTGTCAACTCAGCTTTCAGCGACTTTTTAAGATCACCGTTTAATATCACAGCTTAGGCTTGTTGCATTAATTATATGTTCATAAGGTCTCCTTTAAACACACACACACACACACACGCATCGTGCATTGCAGAGAGCTGCAGCCTGCTTCCATGCTTTTTATTCACCGATGCGTCACGCTGTGGGTGTCTTCAGCCTGCCGCACGAGGAGACACATTTCTGAATAATTTTTTTTTTTAGTTACCCCACAGTCCTTTAAGGACTCTTGAGTCAGTGATTCATGTTGGTTTTTATGCAGAAAATTCAATTCCAGGTGCGTTCAGCGTTGCGCCAATTTGTGCCAAAAGACTCTCCAAACTATGTGCGTGTTTTTTGAAGCTTTGGTCAGAAGTGTGTGTTTAAATGTAGCCTGAGGGACTGAAAAAAAAGCTGTTCATTTTTTTTTTGAGTGGGCCCGCTCATAGTCATTTGCAATTCCAACCCCGCCCCGCTGATGAATATGTAGGATAAGCAGATTATTGGGGCCTTTTCCAAGCCGCACCTATAGCCCGCGAGACTTCCCACTGCTGGGACACATCTGCTGCAGCCTCAGAGTGCAAGCAAACATGGATCATCTGCCTCACTAACACAGCTAAAGTCACAAGTTTTATACTTGAAATCTTTATATTGTAGCACTAATTGAATGTTTTTCATCATTTGTCATTTAAATTTTTTATCAATGATTGATTATTTGTGCTGAACCAGCTTATACCAACATCAAGATATCCACTTTTATAGCTTTCTATCATGGAGTCTTTTTTTATAATCTGACTTTTAAGATAATATTACATCAACAAAATGTAGTATCAGTTTATCAGAGTGATTACTTGCATAATATTATAATGAAACTTTGTGCAGTTGTGCAGTGAAAAATGACAGATTTAATGTGTCTCATGTATCTTCAAATTCAAATTTTTGGCTTTTAACTTTACTTTAACCCTCCGTATTTAACACCTATAAGCACTATATGAACATTGAATGGCTAAACAGTGTTCAACACACTTTAATTTAGGCTAGTTGTAAGCATTGGGGCATTTTACCAGTCATGTTTGTGGCAAAGAAACAGGGTATTTTTAGCAGAAAAGAAAATATTTTATCTTTTTGTTTTTTTGCATGTGCTTAATTAGGTAGCAAAAAACTCAAAATTTTTGATATTCATGGCTTTCATAAGACTGATTATTCATCATTATTAAAATGCAGCTTCTGAGTAGAACATCAACTAAATGTACAACAGCAAAACACAGAAATTAGAACAAAATTTATTGAGGCACGTCTTTCTGACTTTGGGTGAAAGCTTCAATATCTCTGTTTAAGTTGCCAACTCTTTAAAATAACAGCGACCTTTATGATCTCATGTTGTTGTGTCAAGTTGTGGTAAAGCTTGAATTTCATCTCATCAGATTTACACTTAAAATTGCACTTAAGTACAGTACTTAAACGTATTTACATTCCACAACTGCATATAATATCATAATTGCATGCAATTTTAAAACATACATCCTTTAAAACATCCTTAATCCTGCAGTGTTTGTTTAAAATTGAACTATGGAGGGAATCAAACCATCAACCCTTGAGCAATATTAGCGCCTTGCTCCACCAGCTGAGCCCTTAAAAAATGCTAGTAAGGTTGTCGTCAGCTGTCACAGAGATGCTGACGGGGAACATTAAAGCGAATCGGCGGCGTAAAGCTTCCTGTGTCTCAATAGGACCCAGCTGATGGAGCCGCATTGACTTTGAATTGACTCCTCCACCCACTTTCCACCTCCCTGTTGTTTTGTGTTGTATGTTGGGGTGACTGGGTTGCTGAGTTGATGGGGTGTTAGTGTGTTAGTTCATTGGGTGGTCTGGGCTGCAGTAACCATGGTAACTGGCGGGTTACAGAGCAGAGTCGGTGTGTGTTTTGGCTTAAATCGTGATGTTAAGTTCGTCACCTGTCTCGTACTCTGATAGCATGAGACAAGCCGTTATCAGGTGCAATCGGTGTCGTAAGATAAGACGTGACACACACTTTTTTATCTCCCAGCGCGCTCGATGACATGGTGATGACATCGATGCAAGATAAAGTTTGGCAAAGATATGAAAATGAAAGTTAGAATCTCTCTGCAAGCAACACATGAATTTATAGAAATAGTTATGCAGAAGTGTATATATATCTTAATATGTGCTCAGTGTATATGAATAATATGAAAGATCGTATACTGATAGTGGATCGTCTTGAATTTGGTTGCAGGCTGAACTGAGATTATTTTATTGGCCTATTTGAGTTACTGTTCCGCAAATCTTACAGTGCACAGTGGCTGTAATTATCCAAGAAATTTGATCCAAGAGTTTGCGCACATAATTGTTGCTGTACAACAAAATATATTTGACATTATTGTACCAGAAAAACACTAATCCTGCCCAAGTTGCCACATAACACCACAATTAGCCCCACATTTAATTTAAAAGTATTTTGGCTGCTGTCAAATAGTAGCATATGAACATAATTTCAGGAGACAGAATTGGTGTTGGATGTTCTTTTGGAAAATTTATCACAGGTTGAAGTTTAAGTGTTAAGAAAAAAAACATATTTTTACATATTTTTTAGCTGTTGGCTTGTTACAAAGGTAAAACCAGCAGCTGACTTATCTTAGTCGCTAGCAAACAGTTATGTCTGTAGGTTATAGTTTACAGTTTAGTTGATTTGCCAAGAAGAAACGAACTTTAGTTGTGGTTGGAAGTAGCATGTTAGCATTGTCCAGTTGGCTAGCTTGCAGGTTTGCTGGCTTGATATCTTGGTAAAACAAACAGTTTGTTCAGGCTAACAATAATTTCTGTTAAGATATTGTATATGATGAGTTTGCCTAGAAGAAGCTAGCTTTAGCAAAGAGTAGCTTGTTAGCATTGTTTAGTTGGCTAGCTTGCGAGTTTACTAGCTAGTTATGAAGCCAAAAAACAGCTTTTTGAGGCTAACTGAACTGATTTGAAGCTACAAGCTACGAGGACCTAAGAGGTAAATGCACAAAAGTTTCATTTATCCATGCTAACCCACTAGATTTAAAAGTGCATGTATACTTTGGTTTAGTTAGCTTCATTTTTATCATTAGCAACAGTTAATCTTATCAATAGTTGCTCAAGTTCTTAGGTTGGTTGTTATGTTTGTTGGTTACTGTAACGTTAGCCTCCATGTTTGTCATGTCACAACTGGAAAGCCTTTATTTTCCAGTTATGTCTTGGTGATGAAGTGAGAAAAAACCTTCAGGATCTGCCTCAAAGTGTGACACAGCTGTTGGCACAAGGGAAACATCACACACGGGTGAGGAGGAATGGTGAGGTGAGGGGAGGGAGGCATGATGGGAAAAAGGAGAGAGAGAGAGAGTCGGAGTGGACAGTTCAGGAAATCATCCAGAAACCTGCACACTCGTCTTGTAGCGACTGAATGTTTGGTTTCATAACGCCATCACATTTGTTGTACAATCTCCAATAAACGGAGACAAACCGACATGATGAAGAAGACGAATTACTCCTCCTCTTCCTCCCTCTCCTCCCTCTCCTCCCCTTCCTCCCTCCCTTTGTTGAATTCCTCCTGAGCTTGGCAGGACTTGTCAGGTAGTCTCCCACTCCCTGCAGGTGCTATAGGCAGGAACATTCCTGAAACGCTAAGTGATGTGACTGATCACTGCTTGATTTGTGGTTGTTAGACTCTCCCCGACTCGACGGTCTCCCCCGCCTCCTCCTTCCTTTCCCTTCTGCCCTCCTCCCCCGATCATTACCCCCCTCACCCACCCCCTTTTTCCCAATCACTTTTTGCCCTCACTGCTCCCACAAGGACTGATTTGCGACTAGTAGTCCTTACAAAAGCCTTTTTCTCTTTCTTACTTCCTTATTTCTGATGCATTTCCAAAGTTAAATTAATTGATATCAAGATCAAGGCAATTAAAATGCATTACTTATCTGTAAACCTGCAACAATCTGCAACTATTTTGATAATCAATTAGTAATTTTAGTCATTTCTTTACCTGTTCCAGTCTCTAAAAATGCGTGGATTTGCAGGTGTACCTTGTCATCAGTGATGGGACCAATAAACAGCTTAATTTATGCTATGTGAAGAAGAAGGTGACAAGCACCAAAACCACATAATTGCAGTGCAGAGGCATAACTTATGACTTTCCTCATGGGTTAGAAACATGTCAGGGTTGTCATGTGTGTGTTGGTTGAAATACGAGCATGGATGTGTGTGGGAGTGGTGGGAGAAATAGATGCTAGAAGCCAAAAGGCTTTTGTTTGAATACGCTGATGATTTTACTCAGGATGTTTTCAGTTTGCCTTTTGTAAAAGTTCTGATGTTGTTTTGAAATGTGATAGGTAAAGAGCTGCACGGTAAATCCGGAGAGAGTGTGTGGGTGTTTAAAGTGGTTGGTCATGCAGCTTTGTCTTAGTTTGTGGTCCAGGAAGGAGATCATCCAATTTCTCCATTTCCCTCTGCTTTGGAATAACCTATTTTAACCCTGTTTTAATCTCTGTAGTCAGGATTATACACACCGTCAGTAAGTGCATTAGGAAACCTATAAAAACCACATATGGCAGGTTTAATGTGCTGTTGAAAAGCCCCTGCTGTTTAAGGCTGTGCTACCTGTGTGGTGCTTGCATGCATTCATTCATGCATGTTTCCCATAAAAATCGCATGTCTCCATGTTTGTGTGCATTGCCAGCACCGGTGAGATGAGGGGCTTTTTTTTCTCTCACTGGGAAAAACCCTCATCAAAGCTATTTAAGAGACTGAAATCTGGATTTTTTAATTAAGTTTTCTAGGCGCTAATCTTACACCGGCAATGTTGACTATCTGCCCTTAAGCCTAAAACCACGAGTCCTCTTCAGATTAAACCATTAAAATTTTATTTAACATATATGAAGCCTTGTATGGGTAAGGCTTGAGGAATCTTATGTAATCTCTGTTATTTCATGCCAATGTCAAAAGTTTGTCAAAATATCCAAAAACAACAGAGTGAAGAAGTGCGAGGGTGTAACTGTTGACAGATGCTGCCTCCCGTCCTCTCGTCCCCCTTTATTCACCCATATGTTGGTCTCTTCGCATTAGGCAACACTTCCTAAGATGTGATGCTTTCATGCCCATCAGTTGCTCCATGCATCCCTTCAAAAGTCTGATATCTTCTGGCAAAAGCTTGTTTCAAACCATCGATAAGGATGATTGACCTGCGATAAAGTGGCTTGTCTTGACTTTTAGCAGTTGATTGGAACTGAAAGTCTTGCTAAAATGGATTTCTGTGAGTCTTGGCAGCTGTTAGAAGTTGGGCTTTCACCAAACCGTCAATTTATTTTCGTTTTATGGTTCAATAAAGTTGTTGCAACTTAAACGGCAGGACAGGACGAGGACCCGGTTACAGCTGACCGAATCAACCTCCTCCAATCTGCAGAGACACTCCTTATCTCTCTCTCTTTTTTTTTTCTGACGAAGCACATGCTGTCAGTTTGTCCCCAGATTGGTCACGGCGAACTCCGGAGGGGGGGTCAGAGGTCGTCTGAATACAAAAGCAGCAGGGGCTCGCGGCCGCGGTGACGGCTTAACATTCCATCGCCCCGCGCTCTCTCCAGATTTGTTTATCGCACTTTGTCTTTTTTTGCTTTTCTGCCTCTCGTGAAAGGGAGACGAGCAAAAAAACACCACCGACCGGAGAGTCGTGGAGGGAAGAAAAAAAGGAGGGGGGGTATTCTATCTATCTTCAGGCCCCGGGGGTGTGTTTGTGAAGGTCTTTAGGCTTGTCAGAGAGGAGCTGAGGTGGGGCAGAGCTTGGCTGGCTGGATGCTCGGTGGGAGTGCTGTCGTAGCTTGTTCGACGTGCCCGGTCCTTTCTCCTTAATGCCATCGTTCCCCTCAGGGCTGTTTGCACTTCAGAAGGATTAGACCTCCAATCTGCTGCTCCCTCGTTCGCAGGGTTTTCCTTTCTTTTCTCGCTTCACTTTTATTTGTCTTGTCCCTTTCGAACTTGTTGCTCTTTTCTTTACTTAAAAAACCTCAACATGACCCCCAGAATTGGACACATTTGGCAACTTTAGGCTGTGTTCGTTAATATTTATGCACTAACAACGGATTAAACGACTCCTTACCATAAAGACTCATCACCTGACTGCACTTTTCATTAGCTTCACAAAGGGTTTTAGCGTTTTTAGCTAATTTTCGTCCTCATTAGCGCCCAAAAGGCAGCTGAACACAACTTGCTCAGCACTGAACAACCATCAGACAGAGTTATGAACTAACTGCAGAGCAAAATTGGAGCACGAAGCTGCCAAAAAGTCAGACATTTCTCTAAGGAAATGTTGATCCAAGGTAATGATGATGTTACTTATGGTCTGCTGAATATAAATGAGCAGTTACACGTTAGACTCGACCTTTAAAGGTGATGAAAAATGAATGCATTCGTCTTTAATGCGACTCATCAGATTTATCAAACCATGTTCTTCAGAAAAAAACCCTCTTATCACCGATGTTGATTTTAAAACAGATACCATGGAAACCTTACCCTCGGGGGGGCCTCGAGTTTGTTTTGAAGTCAGGAAGCCTGACAGGTTCAATTCCCGCTTCGCTTTGATGCTCCACTTTTTCCCCCTGCAACATCATTACTTTGGCATTAGACGGCAACATCAGCCCTTTAAGTCAAACATTTTTTTCTCCCCACTGCAATTATCATATGCATGCCTGTGCAGAGGGAACATATCTCCCTTTGTTTGCCAGTTTACTGTGGTGGTGGTCTGAGCAACCGCCCCTCCAGGGTGTGACAAGGTGTGTGTGTGTGTCTATGTGTGTGTGTTTGAGTGGCTTTCTAATTACCATTAAAGCTCTTTAATCGAGACGTTAATTACACACTTGAATCCACATTAATGCCATTATTGTGGGTAATAAAGGTGCAGGTGGACATGTCTGCCCCCTTTTTTGTGGCATCTCGACATATGTGGCGTGCAGATGATGTAAACCAACCCAAAACAAACGTGTGCTCAGCTCTCAATATCCTGTTTAACTTTACCTTTAGCATGGCGGTGTTAGCTTAAACTTTACTCAACACTGTGAAGGAGGAAGGCTCTCTTTATCTCACCTTGCAGAGACACTGAAATCTGCTTTTCTGTTAATTTACTTCAAGTTAAATTGTTAAAGCTTAAGAAAAGTGATGCGACCAACAGTGCAAAATGCAAACAGACCAGAAATAACTGTTAAAGCTAATTAGCTTTTAAGCTTTTTTTAGCATTTTGTGATGTAAAATCAAATCATTTTTTGCAGTTTTGTACTCAAGAATATGAAATAATCAAGTCTAAAACAAGAAAATGTTAGCTTCTGATGGTGAAATAGATTTTTGAACTTATTATTTCAGTTGAAAAGGTAATTTCACACTTCTAAAGGACGTCAACTAAAGTTTCTTTACTCCTAAAAAATTTGGTCCTAATTCACTGTTGAAGCTCAATATTCTCTGTTGTTGTTGTCTTGTGATGACTGTGCATCCCCAAAAAAGTCAACTTTCTATGAGCAGAAGAATCTCGTTTTTCAGCTGTTTTTCTCGATAGTCCAATGGATGTTTCAATACTTTATGTGGCATAAAAATAGATTTTTTTCAACATTTCATCGTAAAGTTAATTCACATAATTCGGAACCAGAAAATATGAAGCCACATTGTTTTCACGTGTTATTTCATACAACAACGTCGGACTCACATTAGACATTAATGATGCAGCAGAAAATAGTCAAAACCTGGCGCCTGCATTACCCACAATGCACCTCAACCACCAATGAAAATTTTTTTTAGGTTTATTATGCTATCAGCAGCTAATCTCAAGCATAGATAAGGAGGCTTCTGCTTTCTGATTTTGCCAAAACCTTTCCCCTGATTTTCACAGCAAGTCTTCCCTTGCCCGGCATCCAGGTTTTACCGTGTTTGTGGGTAAAAACCCGGCCGCAACACACTGATGCCCCACTGTGATAGTAACACTATCATTGGCACATCAGATGTGTCAGTTACTGTGTGCTATTACCGCCTCACTGTGTCTCTGCCTGTCCCTGTAATTACCCAAACCTCTGCTCTGTTTTTCCACGTCTTTGTCTCACACTCATCCTTCACTCCCTCCTCTGTGCCAGCCAGGTAATCCAGGCAGCCAGGTAACTACCTCAGCCATACCTTCCCTCTGTTCCCGCCCTCCTTTCTTCTCTGAGCCCCCCTTATAAAATGCATAACATTGGCAGCTTTTATTGGATGTTTTGCCCATGATGCCAGCCTGTCTGTGTTTATTCTCACCCCCTTTTTTTTGTGTCATAACTTCACTGAAGTGGATGCCAAAGGTAATGATGCCACTGCTTTGAGCAAAACACAGCCTCGGGCAGTGGAAGTGCCACAGCTTATTGCTGTATGAGCGGACAGATCTGTGAAGACAATAACTCCTAGATTCAATTTATGTCTCGTCTGAGCGAAAAAAGACATGAAACGAAACAGAAACGCCAGACGTTTAAGTATTTCTTTATTGCATTTTTTCCCCCCTGTTTTGTTTTGTTTCTTTTGGGGAAATAATGCAACAGTTTCATATGATTTCCTTTGTCGTCTGTCAATCAGCGTCGTCGTCCCAATGGTCATAAATCATGAAGACTTCCCAATTTGTCTTCTCCTCTCCAGAGGGGTAAAATACCTCAACAGACAGGTGTAATTTACGGTGCTTTGTAGCTGAGTGCGAAGCCCACGCCCTGCAGTTGAACCCCCATCAGCACAATACATCACCTGATGAGCAGCAGTCAATCTGTACTTCATCGATCCTGAGCGTTTTTAAAGTGTAAGTTTGTGACAGATTGATCGTCACTGGATCAGTTCTTATCTAATCAGCCTCGGAGCTGTAACTTGTGTGTGTGTGTGTGAAAAGGTTGCTCAGGTATTTTTCCAAACTGGCTTCATGAGAGGAACTCCCAGAGCGATACAGAGTCTTATTTACGAGGGAGTAGTAGCGCCTGCTTTAAAGGCCTCGGGGTGGATATTTTCAGAGACTGGGTCACTTCGTCCTCTGGCAGCCGCTCGTAAAACAACCTCAGCCAGCTTCCTCGACCCACTGACTCCCTCCGTCACATGCAAACTCTGGCCCACTTTCCTCCTCCGCTCACTCGGGCCTCCTACCTGGCTCTGCAAGCGTAAGACAACTTCTGGCAGGTGTGATGCCAGTGTCACATGTAGGCTAACAAAAGAGCTCTTGTTATCGGGTTTCGCTGCCCGGTCCTCTTAAATCACTGTCAGATCAAACAATTCAAGGGAATGTTGAATGAATTTAACTTAAACTTGATAAACAGCTTGTTCACGATCAATATTTACACCTTTTTTTAAAACCTGTGAGCATGGAAAGTTTTCATGTTGCAGCTTTTGAACGCAGCAGCAATTTAAAGCACTTCAGAATGCATGAAGTGTTAGAAATAGAAATATAGTTTGCATGCAAAGTGAAGTTTATAATGTGAACTAAATGCATGCAAAATAGTTGCTTTTGCATGCTGTTGTACATTTTTTGAAGCCTGAAAAATGTGTGTTCACGTCAAATGAATTCACATGCTTTTTTGCAGTGAAAATAACAAAGAATAAAATGAAATAAATACAAAAAAATAAGACGATTTAGACAAAAATACCCTTCAAAATAAAAGACAAAGAATGCAGGTTAAGATCAGTAATAAAAAGCCCTAAATTTAACTTTAACTGACTGAATCTGTTGTCTTTTATGGGTGCAGAGCTGCGTACTCTCCCTCCAAGAGGCCTGAAATAAAACATCCATCTGAGCAGTAAATAAAGGCTAACCAGCATGGCGCTCATTGTGGCGCCCTGACTGGAGTGCCTTGCAGCTTAGCACTACCTGGCACGGTTCCCTTCAGCTTCACCCTGAGCCTCGTGCTCTTAGCTTTAACTCCCATTCATTACGGAGCGAAAAGGGCCTCAGCTAGTCCTCTGGCTGCGTTCCCTGTTGCCCATCGTGGCCCCAAATGGCCACTAATGAGGGGGGACAGATGATCATTGTGCCAACTTGACGATAACGCGACCTGCTTCCGGGGGGGGTGGGTGATTTAACATTTAATCTTGCTCTTCTTCATCTTAAATTTGCACTATTTCAAATATCTCACACATCTAGAGGACTCCATGCTGCACGGTGGTCACTCTGTCGTCCCGGTGGATGAGTGTATGCCGTAAGCGGGTCAGTGTGTTTGTCAACAGAGCTCCGTCGCCCCCTCAGATCCATTTAGCTGCCTCCTCTTGTGCCTAAAATAGCTCACCGGCTCAGTCACTATAGCCGGCCAGAAGGCAGCTCCCACTGTGGGCCAAGTGGAAGGGGGTGAGGCGAGGATTTCATTATTTCTGTGAATGGCCAGCGTGCTGGTGAGTGTGTGACAGAAAGTGAAAAAAAAACACACTACTCAGTAAGAGGAAGTTCCTGTACTATGAGTTAAGTAAAGTTAGATTACACACACAGAAAGTTTATTGAAAAAGCAGCATTTTAGCCAAAGAAAACCCTCATTTGTGGCCAAAAATATACTTATTAACACGAGTTTTGTCTCTAATTCTGGTTAATTATCACAAAACTACCATCAGATCAACACTGTTTTCATCTAAATGTCTCAAAAGTAGGTCAATAAGTTAAAAAAGGCCACTGAAAAAGTTCCATCAGACAGTTTTTATTTTGGTATTTTTGCGTGTCAGTGTGAGTTTGAGAGGATGAAGAGCTTCAGCGGGAGGATTTCCAGAGCTTAGAGGATCATTTAAGTAAGAGAAAAGACATTTATGGCCCTTTAAACAATGTCCGCCCTGTCAGTTTGTGGTGATCGGTGAGCCCTCGTAGCCTCAAACAGGCATGTGCTCTTCAAGCAGCGACACGGCATAAAGATTCGCTCCAGCTTGTTGCAGTTAAACGACTCTGAACTATAAGTGTGATTGGCAGCATTGACATTTGCTTTTATGATATTAACTTGACATTTACTTACACACACGCGTCCAAAAAATGCATATAGAAAAGAGTAAAAACATCCATTGCATTTCACTTTGCATACCTTCTTCCTCATCTGCCTCCCAAATCTTTTTAACCTCATTAGCTGCGTTGTTGTTTAAATGTCAACAGCTCGGGGGCCTAATATTCCAACATATAGGTCTTGGATGCTTTTAAACAATGAACGATAGAAACACACGCAGATACACTCGATAACCTCGCTGGAAAAAAAGGAAAACCTGCAGGTCCAGACACACTGAAGGAGACGGAGGAGGGTAGAAGATGCACTGATGCAAAGGTTTGACTTGCAGAGTATTTTTAATAAATTTGGAGCCTGCAGGGAGGAAAAAAAACAGTTTGCACTGAAAAAAACGGTGGATTACGCCTTTGTTTTTCATCACAAAGAGCACAGAGGAAACAGTCTCTGCAGGCTCAGATTGTGAAACTCGAGATTACAGATTCCCTTTCACCTCGACTCTTTGCCTTTATGTTCGTCTTTGTTGTGTCTGCAGACTCTTTGCACAGCGACCTCACTATAGAGCGATAACTTCCATGTAAAGTACATTACCCTCCTTTTCAGCTTGTGAATCATGCATGAGAAGGTATTCGCAGTGTTTTGTACACAGTGTGAGCGTATTAAGTGCATATTTCAAAACAATATTCTGCTCCTGCATCGTAAGAAAATCCCTCCATGGTCATGTTGACCTTCCAGTCACACCTTAAAACTTTCTTTAGCTTATTAGAGGTAAAAAAAAGGGCCAAACATTCAACAATTGTGGCTTCTTTAATAGAAATTTTGGCTGAAATTATTAAAACATTACGTATATTGTTAATTTGGCTTTTGTTTAGACAAAAAAATGACATTTGTACCATCTTTTTGAGCTTTCACTTGCGAAGTTTTACTGTTTTCTGATGCTTTTGTATCAAGTGATTATTCAGATAATTAAAAGTTAGCTGACAGATTAATGGATAATGTTATTGATTAGCTGCAGCTTTAATCGGTTTGAATTTGGTCAAAATTCGGAAGGTTTTTGTTCAGTTTTCCTCCCCACGGGCTCAGTTTTCTGACCTGAAAAGAAGAAACTTTTTTCCTGAAGTGAAACTGAGAAACTGTTGGTTTTTTCGTGACGTTTCGGCGCCTCGAGGTCCTTTTTTTTTTTTTCTTACAGCTTCGCTTCGGTGGCGACCTGCAGGCGAAGCGTCACACCTTTTTCCCCTTTTCAGGAATGTTCGAGCATTCCTCGATTCCCGGCGGCATTCCAGATGACATTTAGGATCTTGAAAATCCGTGACAGACAGTTTTTAGGGGGGGGGGGGGGGGGTTGCGGTTTGCAGGGGGTGGGGGGGTGACACAGGTCTGGGCTTAGGACCCGG
>JAQMCX010000039.1:14641682-14708516 GCA_029814765.1 Acanthurus leucopareius | reverse complement strand
CCCCCCCCCCCCCCCCCCCCCCCCCCCCCCCCCCCCCCCCCCCCCCCCCCCCCCCCCCCCCCCCCCCCCCACACAGGTCTGGGCTTAGGACCCGTCAGCCTGTGAGGGCCGGTGGCTAATGAACCGTTGCCAAGGGCGACATGGACATTCCATGTCATCGCCATAGCTACTACAACAACCCCCTCACCCCCTTACAACCAACCCCCCTAACCCCCCCAGATGCCCTCCAGCTCCTTGAAGAGGTCACACACCTGTCTGCACTTCTTCTGTCTTTTCCTCACCTTTAGCCCCCCCCCTCCACTGCTCCTTTACCCCTCCCCCTCCCCCCTCTCATTCACATTGAACTCAGTGACCTAATTGATTAATTTTGTCAAAAAGTGTTAATTTAATACGTTTTTAACGCACAAAACATTTTTTAAAGCAAGATAGAAGCTTCATGGTTGGATGTAATCAGATTGATTAGGGACATCATCTAATAAATAAGACATTATATTGATGAATAACCAAAAGAAGTTGAAGGAAGTATTCAGATGCTCTACAACAAGAACGAGTCCTGCATTTAAAACATTATGAAATGAATGAATGATGAGAAAAATGCAATCTCTCCATCGGTAAGAAAAGGATTCTTTCATGTGTTAAAGCTGCTGTTGGTGATTCAGGCAGAGCAAACAGGTGTAATCTCACATAAAAATGTTGGTTTAAGTGTCTGTGGTGAGTCAGAGATCACTCGATTTGTTATGTGTTTAGTCTTGGATAGTTTCGTCTCGTCTCCCATGACTCAAACAGATAAACTAACATGTGTAGTCTCACATGTGTCTTTTTAAAACAATCGAGTTCACACACATCAGCTGGTTAGACTCACTGCAAAATATCCAATAACCTTAAGAACTGAACCTCATAGACTCTGTTTTCATTCGTTTTTATATCTATATCCTCGAGCAGATGGCTTTGCAGGTGTATTCTCACCTGAAACATAAAAAAAGACCTTTCTTTCAAATGACTACAATACCCATAAATCCATCTGTGTGGGAAACTAATTCCTGGGTCACTCAGAAAAGCTGTGAAGGGTCAAAGTGAGAGCTGGAGGTCAGAGGTGACGGAGCGCCAGCAGGTAGACTGTGTGGTCTGTGGGACTTCAATTACCTTAAACGTTACGTGTTGCCTTCAGGAATTCTGTTAACAAGAGCGCACACGCATTTTCAGGATCTGTATTGTACTCGCGGCGTGTCATAACCTCAGCAGAGGTCAGAGTTTTATCTGTTTATTGAGCTCGAAGTGTGTTTTCTTTGGGTTGTAGCTGATAAGAGGAGGGATGACAGACGGACACACAGTCGATTTAGTTTATTAGAGTGCAACAGGAAGTGACCATGGATTCACCTGTCGACGGGGCAGATAAGAGAAGCTGTAAAACTTGTAGTAGCTGGAGCAAAAAACTATGATATTATTGAATTTTCTTTGAGATAAATCCCAAAATGAGCTCCAGACGCTCACGCTTAATGATTGTTTGAAAATGATAGTTCCTCGACTGTTTACAAGGTGATTATTTTGCGACCAAAAAGGCCTTAATTACCCAGCATTCTTTGTCAAAGCACCATAATTTGTTTTAGTGCTGTGATCTGCTGCTGTCAGTCATGGGATGAAGTTGAACTCTTTAAAGGGGGGAGTTTCTTGTTTAGACTTGATTTCCAGCCACAAACGAAGAAAGTTTAAAGCAAAAATAGGTGAAAAAAATAACATCCAAACATAATTTGTTGTTGTTTTTGACAGTACAAGTACTCAGTTGACACATTAGCTTCATTGAAATTACAGGCAGTTTGCAGCATTTTGAAGTCCAGACTAATTGATTTTGATTTTTGCATATTTGTAAATACAGTTTCAGAGGAACTTCTTGTCAAAAATCTTCTCTAAAAAGCTCATAGACTGACCTTTAGCTTGAGTTCTTGAGATAGCATCAGCTGAAGATGACATAATGACTCGAGGAAAAACACTTCAGGACTGTCAAAGGATTCGGCAGGAAAGTTATTGTTCTCAGAAGCTGCTTTGCATAAATGAAGAAGGGACGACTTTGGATGCAACCGGTGGTTCTTAAGTGTTTGTCGCCTGCAGCCAAACTTCATGCAAAAGCACCTTTAAGGTAAAAAGGTAAATCTCTTGTGACCTTGTTATGTGCCCGAGGTGCGTTTGTCTGATTTTCTGTGAAAAAATGACACAGTAAAGATGTTTTTCGGTAAGAATTGACTGAAAAACGAGGAAAGAGGTCCACAAAAAGGTTGGATGGAGCTTTGAGGAGGTACAGGAAAGGAAAAGTCATTAGAAAAAAACAAAAAAATTTCACAATAAAACAGCAGAAAAATGCTTTGGATGCTGTTCAAGCCCCCCCTTTTCTTTCGACACCATAACCTTTTCTGCGGAAAGGACACAAAAAGAAAGCAAAATGGGGTCTTGGGGCCTCATTCCCATAACTCAGCCCCTGTTTACGACCAAATTAAACCAACGCTCTGCCTTCCTTCACCTTAACAGACTTTCCCATGACGCTCTGTCACACCACAGGGTCGTTGTTTGCGCCTCAACACTCACCACGACCATCCACTACATGGCCAGCATTCCTGCTTCCTGTTCTTCATGTAAATCACAGCTCTCGCCTCGAACACTTAAGCCCCGGTTTAGCCTCTCATTCTCAATACTGAAGGTTGAGTTTGTCACTCTTAATTTGTTCAGTGCCACCTTAAAAAATGTAAAATATTGGCTGTTTGGAGCCTAAAAAGCACCTGTGTTTGTCACTGAGCGTAAATGTTAGTGTAGAAAACGTCTGTGCAGTTTAAAAATCCATTAGTCAGCTAATGGTTATTAAGGAGATTAAAGGGCAGAAGATGCATCGTAGGTGGCCTCGCAGAGTTAATGATTAGTTGAGAGAGTCGGTGTTAGCTTACAGAAAATGAACAAGAAAGCGAGAAAGTGAGAAAGAGTGTGAGACAAAGAGGCCGAAACAAGTGGAAGGAACAGATTTCGGACATAAAGAGACTTTAAATTTAAAAGATATCTCTTAATTTGACGTTTAAAACTTTGGATTTAAATGGAAACATCTTGTATTAGCCGTCACGGACGAGAGAATGAACCACAGCAGGTAAAACTTCATGCTAACACCTGACCGTTGAGGGAGTCAAAGCAAGGAGCCCCAAAAGGAGTCACAGTTGCTCATATACTCCCCCTTTTACCGGCCTTGTGTCGGACGTTTGATGAGCATTCCAGTCCTTCCACTTGTCTCAACCTCTCCACAGATGAGGTCAAAGGTCAGCTAGAAGAAGAGATGAGAAAAAAGAAAGGGAGGAGGGGTGCTGGTGGTTTTGCAGGGAGTGTCCTTTATTTTCCCTGCATGTTGTGATAGTTCGGAGTTTTCTCTCGTATGTTCTCGAGCTTGTTTTGCTTTTCAAAGGTCAGTCGATTTTTTTTTGTTTTTTCTTTTTGCAGAGCGAGAAAAGAGAAAGTAAGAAGGAGGGGAAGGATGTTTTTCTTTCTCTGAACTCTGTGGTACACTGACATGCAGTGTTTAGGGCCAATAAACCCAAGTCTGTGGGCGCGTCGCTGATTGGCATAAAGTCGGGATTTCTGCAGAAGTTCATTTAAGATCCAATCAAAATAAACCTTTAAGCTTCAGCTCTAAAAAAAAGAGAAGAAAATTATGTTTTTTATTTAAAAAAATTACATCATCTGCATGGTGTTCCGCACAGATGCAGTTTGAGATCTTTAATTTTCTTTCAATCGTTTCGAAATAATTGATGGGTAAGGCCGTTACATGATCATCTGATAAGCCCTTTTTCCGCAGAACTTCAGCCTCAAAACAAAAAATTCCAAGAACTCAGATCAGTAATTGACAGTTTTTGCGTGTCAGGTTATTAATTCCACCTCATTTACCAGTGAAGATAGAGGCATGAAGTATGATAACGGATCAGGTATGAGGGCAGTTTTTGAACATAACAGCACAGGTGTCACGGACTCCTCATGGCTGTTTATGCAGTGACTGTTACGTGACTCTGATGTTTAGACAGCTTTTGTAAATGAGGCGTGCAGATATGGAGCTTTTTGGAAAATCCATGTTTGAGCGCTTTTAAGCATCTCCTGTCACGATGAAACTCCTTTTGGCGCCGAGTGCAAATTAATCATGAGAGTTGTTGTTGTTTTGCAGAAGTTTTTGCAGCCTTTGGTGTTGAAGTTGACCAATCGGTGACAGTCAGGATGGCAAAAAACCATCCTGCAAACCTGAAATAAAAAAATAAAGCTTGACTCCTGCTGACTGTGTGAAGATCAGGGATCAAACAGCTTCATATGTTCTGATCTTAACCCGTGTTCCTCTTGCGTGTAAAGCACTTAACCATCAACGCTGCATCTCAAGCATTCGTCCAGTGTTATTTCAACCCATCTGGATGTCAAACATCTCAGCTGTCTCCTCAGATTGATGATTTTTTATCTGCTGCATCACTTAAATGACCTCTCACTGGGGCTGCCACGTGAAAATATTATGCCTTCAATGGACAATATTGTTTCTATACGTTACTATTTGTCATCTTTGAGTCCCTTTGATGATGGTTGAGCTGTAATGGCTCCCCCAGCAGGACACTTAACCTCCGTCTGTCTGTGTTATTTCTGTGTGCGGTTTTGATCCAAAATGGCTTCCCCCTTTTGGGATTTGTCACCTCTTGAAGTCTCGCGCTGCCTTCGTGCGTCGCGGACGAGCGGCGGTTTCCTGTGTCGGAGAGAGCGAGAGTGGAGGGGCTGACAGCGGGCGGCTTGTCCAGGCAGGACGCCCGCCGTGTGTGAAACCGTGACGCCTGCCAGCTGTGTAAAGCTCGGCTAAGACCCTGCGTTTCTTTACAGACAGAAAAAAAAAAAAAAAAACGGGGAAAAAGCTGTCATTGCACAATGCAAAAGGACGTCCATCACCTGCACATCTTCTCCTGTTTTCACTGCAGTTTTACTTTTCAAGAATGTTCTTGGAGGAGGAGGTGATGTATTGTGTTGCAGCAGTCTCCGGGGATTTTGATGCTATCTTTACGGTGCTTTCTACAAGCTTGAATTGCATAATTTACACAGTTTATGTTCTCCCCCCCCCAAAAAAAACAGCGGTAAAGTAGGTTTACCAAACAGCTCAGCTGTAACGGAGAAGCTGTTCGCTGCAGAGAAGCGAAACTGTATTTTGAGAATGTGCATAAATACTGAAACTTACAAGCAAACAAAGTTAAAAAGGCAACTTCTAATGATTACAGTGCATTTTAATTTGGTGTTCTGTGAGGAAAAAGAGTATTTTCTCACTGATTATCTCCTTTTTAAACAACTTCTAATGCATCAAGTCTCCTCTCCTCCCTCTTGTTTCCTGGTTTTACACTAACTGAACGGCAACTCTTGTCTCTGATATTTACAACACGTCCTCTGATCCCTTCGAACAGCCAGTTCACACACAAACCAGTAAACTGCGACTCTCAGCTTCATGTCCACACACACGGTCACATCCTACAGCTGCCGTCCCAGAAACAGCTCTAAACTTCCCCCAGTTTCAGTAAACTGCGACGTCCTGTGTGCACGCTTGTATTTATTAAACACCCCAACCCATAATGCAGTGCAGACGTAGTCCATTCATGCTTTATTATGTGAGCAGGAGCAGGTTTGAGTCCCCTTAAAAGGGTCCTTCAGCCTCTGACTTTCCTGTGGACAGAAAAAAGACAGATCAGCCTCATTAGGAACGAATATAAATGACTTTTAAAATCTATTTTTCCACTTTTTCTTAGAGTGAAAGGTGCACAACTATTTATACGTCATGTATTTGCATTAAATATTTGATCCAATCAATAAAAAATCTTAGAAAAGGTGCAGAGAGTTTTGCATGAGTCTGTTATTTTAACCTGAAAGTTAATGTTCAACGCTTGTGTGCAGCCTTGTGTGTCCAACCGGTGACCACATGGCAGTGAAGTGTAATGTATGCAGGTCATTGAAAGCAGCAGATTGGATGAGTTAAAGTGTTACTGAGGCTGACTCTCACTTAACCAAAGGGCAGCTCCTTTAATAATTAATGTCTTGTTTTCTAACATAATTCGTGAATTTTTTTTTACATCTCGTTCACATTCTTGCTTCCCCCTCGTGGATATTTGCTGCTGAAGCCTCATACTGTTGTTCCGATCTCACATCAGTTGGTCATAATACTTTTATGGCTTCATATTCGGCCCCATTGTGCGTCTCATCTTTTTTTCTCCGCGGCCTCTGAAGGCATCGTGTCTTCACCGGTTGCTGCAGTCGCCTCATGTCATAAATTACACAGCGGCCGGAGTCCAACTCGCTGAGACAAATGAGAAATATCTCTGTGGATTAAAGGGATCATAGCACAGGGCTCGTCACGGTGATTTACGGTTTGTGTGTGTGTGCATATGTGTGCATGTGTGTGTTTTTTGGTGTGTGTGTGTGTGCAGTATCTGCTCCTGTAACGTCTGTCTGACTGTCTGATTCTCCGTCTGTCTCTCCACTTTCTCCTGTTTGGTACCTGTTGCTGCTGGAATAAGTCCTGTTCCGCATACCTGCCTGATGGCTTCTTGGCATCCGTGTGTGTGTGTGTGTGTTTTTGAGTGTGTGTGTGTGTGTGAGCACCCAGAGGACTAAAAATGGACCGTGTGTATCATGTGTTAGGAGGACAGGTTTGAACAAAAAGGGATTTGTTTGTTGAGTAGGGTATTATGAAGGTAAAAAAAACAAAACAAAACTCTTGTATTTTGCAACAAACTGTTGAAACAAATCTCGTTAAAGTCGATCGTGTCGCGCCGACGAACACAAACAACTTCATCTCGTCTGCGAACGTAACAACACGGGTGTTTACGGTGAACTGCTCCTTTAATTTTTTAAAAAGTTTTTTGGTGTTTTGCTCTCTCGTTGGCCGAATGCCTCTTGTCTCCTCTCGTCTCCTCTATGTACAAGGTTGCTATAGTAACCGCTGCCCATCACAAGGTGAACAAGCAGAGCTGACGTCTGAGAGATTCCCACCAGCTGTCTGCCACACACACACACACACACAAACACACACACAGAGTGACACACAGCATGCATACATTCATTCAGTGTAGCACACACTCTCTCTGTCTCTCTGTCTCTCTCTCTCTCTCTCCCTGTCTTTCTCTCTCCGTCTCTGTCTGTCTCTCTCTCTGTCTCTCTCTCTCTCTCTCCATGCTCGGTCAGTGTCTCTCTGTCACTCGCTCGTCCTCTTCCTTGACAGGCTGCTGTGACATTGCTGTGGCTTTTCATGTCCAACCTTTCGCACCGGCCAGTCAACTTCCACAGCACATAGCTTAGCTGTTCTGTGTGTGTGTATTACTCTGTGTGTGTGTATGTGTGTGTGTGTCACATAGTAAGTAGACTAAGAGTTCATTGAAGTGAATGGTTGCTATTTTTATTCAGTCCAAAGTGTAAAGTTTTCACTTTTAGCAACAAAGCTAATCCTAGTAAAGGTATTTTTCACATCTTGTCTTTGCTGGAAACGAGGGGATGAAGAGAGATGAGACATTGTTCTTGCAGCAAAATGGCAAATTTTAAATTATCTTCTAAAAAGTCAGCAGGATAAAAACTGCTTCTAAACACTTCTTTGTCTTTATGTTCAGCTGGAGGCAAGATGGAGCAGATTCATCTTCAGCAACCTCAACTTTTCTTATTTTTGTGCCAGATTTTTACACTTTTGCCAACTCTAAATGCTTAAAAGCCTCTTTTTTGTGATGACAGCAAGATAGAAACCAAAGTCTTGATCTAAATTCCAGATTTTGCTTCTCAATTCAACTGGTCAAATGAATGAATGAATATTTCAAACAGATTACTTTCAGTTTCTTCCTCGTCTCATTTCTTTTCATAGAGCTCATTAACCGTCCAACTGTCACTTTGGGCTTTTATTTGAAGTCTCTTCTGATGTTTTACAGACATTTTTCTTCATGCTGACTTTCAATTAGCCTCAGATAGAGTAAAACCATGCAGTCACATGTGTATAAACACAGACGTGTATTGGTCTCGGTGGCAGACGTTGGTGGTCCGGTCTTCAGTTTTTAACATTTCTCCTCCATATGTCACCGTTAAGAAGCTTTCCAGGAAAAAAAAAGGAGTGTGATGGTCACAGAAAGACATTTACAGATTACACAAACCAGAGCGAGTGCAGGACGGAGATTGAGAGGCAGGAGAGTGTGTGTGTGTGTGTGTGAAGGGGTTTGTATATGCTGTAAGTTTACCTGAGGAGGTTCGCAGTGCAGTGGAGCTTTACGTCTGTGGAATGCTATTATGTTTACAGTGACGGATGGTGTGTAAACAGAGGTAAACAAAGCTGGACGGAGGCCAGTTGGAGGGCCGAGTGGGGACGCCGGCTCTTTGAAAACAATGTAAAGTCATTTATTTACGGGCAGGTGTTCGACTGAAGTGTTGATTTCATACAAGAAGCTTTCTAAACGTAGAAATCCTTTCAGAGAACTCAATTTCAAATGCAAATATTTAAAGTTTTTTACGAAGTTGTTTGATTTCTACATTCTTTTATCGCAAGTTTTTGCCAAAACTGCCCTCAAAGTCATTAACTTCAGACTTGAAACATAGAAAAGCTTGAAGAAAGCACAAGATATTTCTGAACTAATAATTCCAATAAATAAAGCGGCATTTTCCTAATTTTATATATCAGGTGCTTTATACCTTAAAATCAGTTTTAACCAATTTATCATGTAATTATCTGTTTATGTGGAACTTTCCTTAACAAAGGGATTAATGAATATGCTCAAGGGTTAAAAATGATTTAATATTCTCTCAATCATCTTAAACACAGATGACATTTTCTCTGATGTAACCCCCCTTTAAATCAGGCCACAAAACATCTCATCAATATAAAAAAAGTGCCGCCTGCATATTATTTCATACCACAAGTATTTTATTATTGTTAATGACATTGATTTGATCAGACTTGGATCTTTAATCAGGTCAGATTGAATCAAATTGAGAAAACACCTGTATTTATAAAATCATCATCATCAGTAGAATAACAAGCTCTGTGATGGCAGGTTGTGTTTAATCAGACAAACTCCATACGTGCAATTGCACGTTGTTAAATATGCATGTGATGTGCATATAATCACTCTCCTTCAAAATATCTTAAACAGCCTCTGATGTCACCTTTTAAGCCCTGCAGGTTGTGTATTTATGCCTTTTATAAGTATTTTAACAACTAAATTATTAAATTATTATCTTCAACTAAAAGGAGCAGTCTGATGCTAACATGTGCAATCATGATGCACTTGCACATAAGTGAACATATGAAACTGTACTGTGAAAGGATTATACCGTCTGTTTCTGCAGGGGTTGTCCTTTCTTTCTTTCTTTCTTTCTTTCTTTCTCTTTGTCTAAAACATTGAGGTCTTTGCTTACTTCTCTTCATTTGTCAGAGAGGTGTAAGTTAGGGATGGAGGAGGAGGAAGAGGAGTAGGAGTAGGAGGCGGTTTGGTGTTTTCGTCCCCGTCTTCTTCGCCTCGGGGCGACCAAACTGACAGCTGTACCCCCGCTGATGATGGGAGGAATGTGAGGAGGACAAAGGAAGAGAGACGGAGCTTTGGAGGAGATGGGTGGGGGGGTTTACAGGTGGAGAAAGGAAGTAAACACAACATCTCCTTCTCCTCCTCCTGTCCGTTGCGTCTCATTCGTCTCACGCTCCCAAATTTTTACACTTAATTCCTCTCGTTTTTCTTGCACCTCGCCGTTCGTTCGTCCTCAACAGCTTGTCATTTTTAACCAGAAAACAACTTGTTGATTGATGCGATCTATAGGCTGCAAACACACTTGTTGCATTCCTCAGCCTCACACACACACACACACACACACACACATCTAATCCTCCATGCCCTAACCTGGTGATTGTCAGCATACGTTCCCTCGAGCGTAGCCGTGGCCTTTTTTTCACTGTCAACAAAAGATGTTTAATGAATTTCACCCCTTCTTTTCAGAGGTAAACACGTTGCTTTTACAGTTCCTTGTAACTGCAGTCAAAAGGCTGCAAATGACCCGAGACAGGAATTCTTCAAGAGAGGCACAGTGTGGAGGAGGAGGAGGAGGAGGATGGAGGCTGGAAAAGAAGGGAAAGGAGTTGGAAGAGGTGAATTAAAAGTAATGATGTGAGAAGAAAGAGGAGGAGAGAATGAGGTGGGGAGGAACTGGATGGTATGGTGGAGGTGAAAACATGGAGGAGTCAGAGTCAGAGAGAAGTGAAACCTAAGGAAATGGATGGAAGAGGACTTAAAGAGGGAAGAAGGTGAGGAGGAACATGAGAAAAGGAGGCTGAGAAAAACGAAAAGGTGAACAGGAGGCAGTAAAAGAGGAGGAGGACTAATGCAAGAGGAGAGAGGGGGTGAAAAAAGGAGTGGAGGTGAAGGGAGGGAGCAGCCGAGGAAAACAGGTGAGGCAGTGGAAAAGAAGAGGTTACAGGAGGTGAAAGTAGGAGGAGAAATAGGAAAAAAAAGACTGTCTCATTTCTCAGGAACGACCATTTCACCTAACGGGAAAAAAGACGAAGTCCACCTGTGTGAGCCTGTCTGTCATCCTGTCGTTCAGACATAAATCTCTGCAGCGTTTGAATCTCTAAGACATGCTCAATAAAACTCCCCCTTTTACGACAAATATGCTCAAATTCAAACGTTTCCTTTAACCAGAGTGAAAAAATTGGCTTTAACTTGGCTGAAATCTTGTTGCTAAGATCAGTTAGCCTGGCAATGCTAATGGCAGTGCTTAAAAAATTCAATTCAACATGAACTTTTTTTCCAAAACACTGCTGGTTCTGTTGTTTTGGAGTTTCAAATTCAATACAAAGCGCAATAAGAGCACCACTTTTTGCAGGTCAAATGAGGCGCATCAGTTAGTGCTTCCACTGCATTTGAGCCTGAACTTTTACATGCAGCTGTTCCATTGAGAGCATGCTAGCACAGTGTTACATGAAACTGAACAGTTTGTTTCTTTTAGCGATCTGCTCGATTTCCAACAAAACAGCATGTAGCATCATCAATAAAGATGCAATCAAACATAGATTAAGCAGCGTAAAACCTCAAAAAATTGTCTGCAAGGGGTGAAATTAGTGCTAAAGTTAGGTACTTTCATCACTAACAACAGGAAACCTGTTGAATTCAGCTGCTAAACAATGAATTCCTTTGAGCTTTTCACAGATTTTATGACAAAATCAGCAATCAGAAGAATACCTCTTTAGCTTTAGATGAGAATTCCTTGATTTCTGAAATTTTATAGACTAAAAATCAAATAAATATTCCTGTAAATAAAAGAATAAGCTCATAAATTAATCACATTACTCCTCTTTGTCTTATTTTGTTGCTTTTCACACTCAGCTGGCAGTTAAGAAGCAGAGATTAGACTTTGCTGCTGCTTTGACCCTTGACCCCTGTCTGATTTTAGATCTCTGACACTTCTTTATGGACACCAGCACACACACTTAACACATGCATTCACACACACACTCATATAACTGCTTTGTCACAGACTCATTAGGCTGCTGTTTCACTCTTTTCTCTCTGTGTTCGTAAAAACAGACGAGCGAACCGAAAAACGAGGGAAGCGTCCCGTCTTCCTGGCTGAGACCCAAACTCATTAAAACACATTTTGATAATCTTGTCATGCAGGATCTTGGGGGGTTGAAAGCAGCCTCATGACTCTGCTCCTGATGCCAAGCTCAAGCCGAAGAAACACACACACACACACACACCTCCGCTCGCTGTATTTCTTGAGGTTATCGTCTATTGCAAGGGATGAAATATAGATACGGGTGTTTATTTTATCTCGAGACGGATGTGTGTTAAATTGGAGCCGTGCCTCCTTCCTCTTAACAGAAGCTCGAGATAAATACGCTCCTTAAATTTATTTTCAATCCACTCTCCCCTCCTCCGCTGAGTCCGTGGATGACTCAGACAGATAGGCCGAGAACTCGACACTCCTCTCCTCCTCCAGCCGACCATCACTCCATCTCGGTTATTTTAAACCAAGAGCAGCGATAACAGCGAGCTGGGGGTCTTCACCGTTTTAAAATAGTGCTTCCTTGACTCTTAGTGTGTGCGTGTTTCCTGGATTTATGTCTGCACTCTTGTTCCTATCAGCACCTGTGACTTTGTGCCACTTCAGACGCTGTGTGTTGTCATAGCAGGATGGTGTTAAACTGCAAGACCAAGGACCTTTTCTTCATCCAGGGTTCAAATAAACCCAGATTGAGGCTCAAATTATATATTTTTTTTCATTGGAAGTAGTTGTGTTATTGATTTGACTTCGAGTTGAGACTCTTAAAGTGGCACAAGACTGGTAAAAGAGCTGGAAATATGTCTAAAGAGAGCACAGTTTTCTTGCAGCTGAGCAGTTTAAAGCTGCAAAACCACCTTAAACAGATGCAGTTTAAATCTGATTCAAGACACCAAATTTTACTTTAAGTCACCACATGCAGAATTAAAAAATATCCAGCTTTGGAAAGACACTTTGTCATAGTGTTTTTTACACATATTACAGTCCAGCTCGTTATGAAAAAGACTCAGCTTCTGCAGGTTTTGTCGCCTTAAAAACAGTTTTAAACCAGCTTGTGTTAAATCAAGTGAAGTGCATCATCCTCGTGCAGCAGAAACAAGGCCTCGGACTGAGCCTCCCCTCCAAAATTAGACTTTTTTTTTGTCTAATTATGTATTTTAACATGCGTGTGAGTCTGCAGCAGTTTTTGCATTTTTGATTAGAAGCCACGATGAAGATTGACGGCTGAATAGAGCTCATGTCATCAGCTCTTCAGGGGATCCATAGAAACATGAAGAATGAGTCGCCAAAGGGCCAATTATTAGATTATTAGATTAAATTGGATGCACAACACACACACACACACACTGAGAGACCGTATACATCAGGACTTTAAGCGGGTGTATAGACTAAGGGTCTAATTTGATAATTGTCTGCGCAGCATGCCTGTGCAGCGTCTAGCATAGCTCTCTGTTGGTATGTCTCACGCTCACACACACACACACACACACACACACACACACACACACACACACCAGTGCCAATAAAAACTTATCTTTCCATTCATCTCTGCTTGGATCGACCTCCTATTAATTTCATCACAGCTATGCCTGCGAATGTTCCTGCAAATGTGCCCTTTTTTTCGTACTTGCATAAGAGCAACGTGCTAAAGCATGAAGAGCATCTTTAAAGTTCAGTTAGCAAGGAGAGAGAGAGATAAAAGGAGGATAAAAAGCATCATCCAGCTGCTTTATAGTGTGTTTTCTGGCTGTTTAAGTTTAAAAAAGGAAAATTATTGTCTTATAATGTTGTTTAGATTAAAAAACTAATATATTTCTGCAGTGTTCAAAGACTTCTTTTACATTCTTTATGATTTCTGTGTCATTGAACATCTTCCACCTCATTCTGTTTGGTAGGGATGCTAGCTAGCATGACTTCCTGCAGAAAAGCTGGTCAGTAGTTTGCGGTTGAGTTCGAACGAACAGATGTGCGGCTCTTGACGACCAATTTTTTTAGTGCGTAATCCTTTATGTATTTATTTTCCATGCGTGCTTTGATGTCTTCCTCCTCGTAATGTGAAGAAAAGACGAATCTAAACTAAGACATGGGTGGTAACGCCGAACGTAAACACAGATCTGTCCGTCGGTTTTAACAAATGCGAGTAGAAAAACAAGAAAAAAAAGAGGTGCAGATGGCTGGAAAGATGCAGGCCATCTGCCACGGTCTCCCACAACATGTTAAATACAACGCCAGCAATAATAAAACAAGCTCACTTAGAGTTTCCTGTGGGAAACGGGACTTTCGGAGCGGCTCAAACTGCAAAACAGACGACCGAAAATTTTTTATATTTGAACCAAAAAATGCAGCCGATGGCGGACGAACCTTCACGGTTTATCACATGACCCCCTCATGCTCGTCGTCTTCAAAAGCTCTCATTACATTCTACATCCTCTCGTCGCCCACATGAGGTGAAGGAAGTTTGGGTTCAGACTCAGTATTTGGTTTCTCGCCCCGTTTTTTATCCCCTCGGTCACACTTGACATACAACCGCAGGATCTTAGCGTGCGGTCGCGAGTCCGCGGACAGTATACGTGCATGTACATTTGTATAAACCGTGTTTGCGTGTGTGTGTCTGTCTGTGTGTGTGTGTTTTAAGGCCGTGTGTTTGTGTCTCAGCTTGTCTCCCTGGCCCAGCTGTGGAGATTACATTACAGTGTGTTTGGAAAAACACTGGAGGGTTTCTGCAGTTCACATGCCTGACAGATACAAAAAGAAAAAAGAAGAAGAAGAAGAAGAAGAATAGAAGTCCTTATAATCTTCGTCCCTTTGGGATAGAAGTGTCATGCATTGTTTTGTCTTTGTGGTGAACTGGAAAGGACAGAGGAGGTGATTTCTGTCTAATATGAGTCCAAAAGGGAGAAAATTATGGATTTTTTCCAAAATAATCGTCTATTTTCAACATTCCAGAGCTGTTTTTATTCTCTTTTCAAGCTTCTAAGTCCAGTTATTGGTTAAAAACCTGTAGCTCTTTGATAATGACTGCGTTAACGTCAAAGACAGATGACATGTGATAAAAGAGTCGCTGTTCTCAGATCAGTTTTCACCCGTCTGAGGAAAGGAAGGCAGTTAATCCTCATCCAGCGTCTGCTCGGAGGAATGCAGCGTGTGTCAGATGATAATCCACACGATGCGCTGATCCCCATTCAGAGCTGCCACTTGTCAGTCAGTGCTTGTTTGAATACCCACAATCCCCCTGTGGGGTGCAATGGAAGCCCTTCGATCCACAACACAGGGACTGACAGGCTGAACTTGGTGCCCGTGATTGTTGAATGATGGACGACGATCTGCGACTCGAGGTTGTTGAACATTTTTTTGCGTGAGGCGTTCCGGTTCGACCAATGAGGCGAGAGGAGATGGTGGTCGAGTTTGTGGGGGAGGGGTTACTGTACTTTCAAAACAAGCTGCAGCAGTAAAGATGGAGGCACGTTTTTTAGTATTTTTTGATGCAAAGAGATGAGAAGATTCATTGAAAACAAACATGCATGAGCAGAATATTTGGGAATAATCATTATTTGCAGCCCTGAGAACAAAAGACTCAAAGATTATTTATGTTTCTTTACAATTTGGGCCTTTTTTTCATGGCTTTAGCTCTAATTTTCATCACTTATTACAACTTTGTTTTCATCAAGGGATTGTTAAAAATCTGGAAATGCAGAAACTTTCCTGCAGGTCAAGAAACATGAGCAGAGAAGTTGTTCTTAAGCCATAAAAAGCTAATTTAGTTTGAGGTGAAGCCAAGTTTGAGCACACCTGAACTATCTAATAATCCCTTGAAATACAAGAAAACTGTAATACAGATGTTCAAAGTCGAGCCAAGAAATCTGTAAACTGTTACGAACATAATTTAAACAGCTCGCCTTCATTTTCTCTCCTCAAACATTTAGCTAACCTCGTTAGAAACCCTGAAAACGATCCTTTAAATTCATCCTCCCTCCACGTTTTTTTTCCTTCTCACTCGAGTCTCGTTCCTAGAAACCTCCTGATTTTAAATGATGATAATCTCCTTTTGCTTCTATTTTTAAGGAGGATTAGACTCCAGATTCATGATGGCCAGCCTCGACAGGAATTCCTGTATGTTCTGTAGCTGACAGCCAAACACTCACACACCCTCACACACACACAGATGGAGGTTTTTACTTGTCTTTACATCTCACTCAGCGTGGCCCCCCATTTACTGTTTACCGCAGGTTTACACAAGCCCTGCAAAAACCACAAAGTAGGTATGGAGAGATTAAGATCCATCGACTTTTTCCCTCCTCACTTATCTTTTTCTCTTAACGTTCCATTTTCCTCCCTCCCGCTGTTATTTATTGCTGCATTACAGGTCCATTATGTTCCTGCACTGCGTTTTGACTCTTAGCGGGTTTTGATTTAAGCCCATTTGTTCGACAGGGACCAGAGCTTCATCGTGTTGACGTGCTGCAGCAGGTTCATGTGCATGAACGTTTGCAGCCGTGCGTGCATCGAGAAAACTCAGGTGGATGTGCGTTAATTCGCCGGTCTTAGGCTCAAATCATCGCAGGAACCCCCCTTTAAAATTCTCTGTTAGCTTAAAAGATTTCGGGTTAAAGATGGATATCAAGCGCTTGTTTTTTTTGCACCAGCGCTTGAGGACACGTGGAAGAATCTGCAGTGTTTGCACTTCGCCATTGCACGCTTTCTGTGTGTGAACATGTTCTGGTATGGTTTTGAGGAATTCGTGTTTTCTATCTGCAGTTGGCACCTTCATGCCATCCTAGACTTTTTTTTTCTCCTTAGACTTTGTTTACATCGATACAGCAGTTTTACACCGTGTGGCGTTTAGAATCAAACCGTAAAATCTCATTTTAGAGAATAAATTCTGCAAAAAAAGTGCTTTGCTTTTCTTTTCTATTTACTCTTCTACTTCTTTTTTTTGCTGTTACTCAATCCAGAGCTGCACTTAATGATTTATCCCTGATGAATCCCCTGTTTATGATGATGTAAAACAAGAAAAACAAGCTAATTCTCACATTTAAGAGCCTGCAGCCACAAAACACAATTATTTTCCTGCTTCTGTTGGAGCACTTAATGTTTAATGGTTATTGAGGCCTTTGAGAAAGCATTTAGCTTCACTTTTTCATGTTTTTTGCCTTGTTAGAAAGCTTTATTATCACATTTTTTAAAAAGAAATCAGTTTAACTACAATAAAACGAGCTCAGTGTAGCATAAAATACGTTATTAATGCAGTAAAACCAGGTTAAATGAAGTTTAAATTTAAAAAACCCTCAGTCATCAGTCCTCCGGAGACAGATGCTCCGTAAGTTTCGTATTCCAGGTTGATAAATGATCGTTTTTTCGCTGCAGTGTTAAAGCGACGGCTGCAGGATGAGCGAGCAGGCCGCAATCTGTTTCCAATGCCCCTTCTGGTGTGGGTGACACTTTTCACACACTGTCGAGGAAAGTTGTGAGAAAATATGAGTGTGTGTGTGTGACAGACAGGGGTGTAAGTGTTTCTAATAACCTTATCAGTATTTCACGGACGAGTAAGTATGAACAACCTCTAGTTCGTGGAGTGTTTTGGACTGAAACTCCGCCGTGAAGTATTTAATTATCTCCTAATGGGCACAAACACACACTGATACACTGATGGAAAGTCCAGCTGTCAAGCATAAGCCTGACTTTTCTGAAATGAAGCCAGCAGGCAGGAATATTTGCTTGGCACAAGAGACTTATCCGACTGATTTATTGCCAATATCGCCTGCAGTGTTTGTGTGGCACAAGCTTTCGGTAATGATTTAGACAAACTTCTCAGTTTCAGCCACACGCTTTACCGCGATGATACGACGGCAATTTAAGATAACAGCCAATAAAAGCAGATGTCAAACAAAACACAAGTTTTTATACATCTTCACTTGTTTTATGAATATTATAACAATGTTGCCATTAATCGTCAGAATAAATCGATTTATTCTTACAAAATTGAGGATGAAAACTCAAAATATAAAGCCACCTTTTGCTTCTTTCCACCTTAAACATCATCTTTAATAAACTTCTGCAACCAGAAGACAAGATCACATGCAGATCAGCACCATGTGATGAATCCATCGTCCATCCCTTCACCCACAATCCCTTTCTCTCTCTCTCTTTCGTGTCCCAGATCTGCGTCCACTACTGACCTCTTTCCCCATTCGCCATTCATAACAAAGCGGTCCAAACATGCAAACACACACACAGAGACACAAACACACACACCTCTCTGCTGCATTACATAGAAACTCCTCAAACACTTCAGAACTGATCTTTTCCTGGAGTTTTTCCTCAAACGTCTCGTCTTCTCCGAGTTTGAAGATGATCCAAGCGGAGTCGCCAACGTGAGCGATGTTGATCTTCGGTCTTTCGCTTTGAGCCGTCCACTTGTGTCTGGATCACCCAGGCTGCGTGTTAACACCAGATGTAAACAGGCTCTTAAATCTCAGGTTTCGTCATTTTTCATTTCCATATCAGGAAAAAGTCAAATACCATTTGGCAAACGAACGGTTTGTTCATAGTCGAACAGGTTGGAAAAGGAGGTATATGATTCATTCAGGTAGATGTGTGTGTGTGTGTGTGTGTGTGTGTGTGAGAGAGAGAGAGGGTCGGTGGGTTGTTGCACATGTCAAGGCAAGACGAATGTTCTGGGATTAATGATAAGATAGCGAGGAAAACACGATGTGCAATTGCAATGATAGGGTTTCTCATCGAATGATATATGATTGATAGATAAGTTTCTTACGTCTTTTCTCACACACACACACACACACGCATTCGGTTTGTATCTGGCAGCAGTCCTGTTTCCTTCCTGGGTGGCCTCGGTGAATCCACCTTAAAAAAGCAGGGAGCTTAGCTGTTAGGGCATCAAACACACACACACACTGCTTGTAAATCACTCAGAGCACCAGTTTGTCTCATCAGTGTGTGTGCAAAGTGTGTTTCATTTACTCTCAACCACAAACAAATGAGCATTAAACAAAATCCCCATCGCGCTGCTTATTTTTACACCGCGGTCGAAGTCGTTCCGGTTGTTTTACAGCTTTTCAAACAGTTCGCCGTTTCGGTCGGCGGTTTAGTTTTTAAAGTAGTTTGTGTTTCTTTTCTTAATTGACTGAAAAATGTGGCGGTGCCTTTGAACTGAGACAGGAATGTAACCCAGCGGACCCGCTCGAGAGTCGACTTGGTGTAAATCTTCTTATTGAAGAGTTCTTCCGTGGATCCACGAAGCCGAGCTAGCAAAGCTCTTTGAGTGGCGTCCAGATTAAAAAAAAAAAAAAGGAACCGGACACCTTGTAGGTCGTTGTTAAAAAAAAATTAACCCTTTTCTGCTTCGTTCACTCAGATTCATCTGCCTGAGCCTCCTTCACGTCCACAATACAACCATTCAGCTTACACCTGCAACCCGACCCGCGCAGCTAACGCTAAAGCATTAGCATCAGCTGCTAACCTGAAATTAAAGCGGTCAGAAGCAGCTTGCAGTTTAATCTCACCCCTGTGTGTGCTGAGCTGTTAGCATGTCAGCTGGAAAAGAAAAAGAGGAGAAATCAGAGTCAGAGGCCAAGTTTTTAGACAGATGTTGGTTCTGTTTGGTTATTTTGCAGGTTTTAGTTTTTAGGTGCAGTTGGATTTTGTTGTTTTATTTTGAAAGGTGTTTCTGACTCTGACCTTTTAGCATTTCTGGACTCATGACAGACAGTTTTAAATGGAAACCTGATGTTTTATCCACAATTCCTTAATATTAGTTTCCCATATTCTTACTCTTGTTGTTTCTTTTGTGGAAAATCTGGCAGTTTTTTCTTTTTAAATCTCTGAGAAGAAGAGAAGATAAGTGCAATGTTTGCTTCGCCTCTTTCTAAATCAAAAACCATGACATATCTTCTGACTGAGCTAATCTGCAGTGATATTATCTTTCGGTGTTTTGTTTTTCAGTGACTTCCTTCCTGTAAAATAATGTATTTATCTGAATGAGGTGAAACTCTCAGTCTGAAGCCTCCAGCAGGTTTCTGACCTGCAGAGTCACCAGGTTTGAATTGTCCCTCGGGGGGCCCCTTAAGCCCCTCACATGAAGAGGAGTGGTGTCTGGGGACGGTCCTGTTTTAAACCTCAAAGGCTGTCACAGTCTGTGTGTGTGTGTGTGTGTGTGTGTGTGTGTGTGTGTGTGGCCTCTGCTTCAGTAAAAACTGCAACAGGTTGCGATCCATCTCACTTCGTTTGCGTCGACATGCTGCTGCTTCTTCAGCTTTAAACCCGTCCGTCCTTTTGTGAGTGTGTGTGTGTGTGCGTGTGTGTGTGTGTGTGTGTGTGTGTGTGTGTGTGTCAGACCCCCTGCAGAGTGGACTGTGCTGCTGAAGATGAGCAGTGCATTGTGATGTGCTGTTTTCACCGTAGCTAAGGAGAGAAAGGCATTACCATTCAAAAGGCCTGCTGTCGGAGGTTTGAGGGGGTTTAACAGGGTTTTCTTCTTCTGTGATCCTCAGCTGCTTTTACACACCGTCATGTGTGTGTGTGTTGTGTTGTTTAACACAGCTTCCTATATCTGAAGCAAACTATATGTGCAATCAGACTGAATAATGTCTTGCCCCATATATATTTCTCTATTTCTTAAGAAATCAATATAGAGATTAATGTTAGCTTGAATGAAATGTAAAATTAAAGTATTTTCTCTGCTGATCAAAACAACTTTTGTGTTAAATTTTACTTTTAAAAAGCTCTGCACACTTAAAAGGTTAAAATATAAACATCAAATGCAAAAATGCATCTTAAAATTTGATTTATTAATCCATAAAGAGACTTTTATCTCTGCAACAAGCCTCCTGTGTGCTTTAATACTCACACTGTTGCTATGATTGATGTAACTATATTAACAGTGAGATAATGGAGAACAAGGTGATGCCTGATTTGGGTAAAATCAGTAAATTAACAAGCAAATTCGTCTGCAAAATCTCCTTTTTTAGTTCAAGAAAAGAGGCCAAACTCAAACTGGAAATTACAAACAGCCCCTAACCAACTCTTCTAAAACTTAAAGTCTTTAAAATGATCAGAAAGAGACAAAAACTTTAAATTCCTTACCTCATAAATAAGCAGCAGATCATTTTGTTTCAAGATAAAACATGTTAATTGGAAATTAAGTTTTTTAAATTAAACAGATTTTGACGACAAATATCGTTCATATGTGAAAAATTACCTCGTGATTTTATGAAATATCTTTAGATATCTGCAGAAGAAGAAAAAGAGATACTGTATATCTGCGTGACTCCTGAATGGAGGAATGTCCGGAGCACAGCTGCCCGCCGGGGTCAAAGGTCGCCCTCAGCTCCTGCACGGCCTTCATGCACTGACCTCACATTGTCCGCCTCCTTCTTTCTCTGCTTCACACACACACACACACACCCTCACTTGTCACTTCGATCAAAGGGTCGTCACCTCTTCTGCAGTGAGTCCCGTCGACTCGATTAAAGCGAGAGAAGAAACCAAAGAAGAAGAAATGAAAGATGCAAAAAAAAAACCAGAAGAAGGAAACGACGAGAGTTCAAGAATAGAGAGAGTGACAGAAGGAAGGACGGAGTTATTGTGGGCGCAGAGACAAAAAAAGACAGAAAGAGACGGTCGTATATCTGTCAGTGTCTTTATCTGCAGAGGTCACACACACACACACACACACACACACACACACACACACACACACACCGCTGACCTCAGTGTGCTGAGTAACTTTTTTAGGAGGCTTTAAAACGCTGCTGAACTCACTGCTGCAAATAGGTTTTATTTTTGTGCGAGTGTGGGTGTGTGTGTGTGTGTGGGTTTGCTTTGTGTGTGTGCATATGTGTGTGTGTGTGTGTGTGTGTGTGTGTGTGTGTGTGTTCCGCCGTGGCCCGGTCAGTCAATAGCCTCACATCAACTCAATTTATTGACCTTTTTGCATCACTATGAAAGGCCGTAAATTACCGGGGCGATGCTCATCGGCTCCCCTCCCTCTTTCTTCTCTTTCTCCCCCCCTCCCCTTCCCTCCCCCGCCGTCTATCCGTCTGTCTTTTCTTTCTCTTTCTGTCTCGCTCTCTTTTTCTTTCTTCATCTGTCTGTGTCGAGGCTCATTCGGAGGGCGCCGGGGCTCCGACAGGAGGAGGGAAGGGTCGAGCTTAAAGCGATGGGCGGAGGGAGGGAGGGAAGCGAGGCAGCGGGTTGGGTTTCACATGGGATGAAGTGATGAGGATTAAAGGGTTAATTTACACACTTTTCAATGCTTCCTGTCTCTCTTGGATTCCCAACTTTATCCCATCAACATTCCTTCCTTCTTCCCCCTCATCATCACTTCACCTCACTTCTCCTTTCTGCCTCTTTCAGACCTCCATCCTTCTTCTTTCCCACCACAACTATCTGCCTCCTGAATCTCAGACCTGAAGATGTAATGATGTGTTAAACACCTCTGGACATGGTGTTATCTGTGTGTGTGTGTGTGTGTGTGTGTGTATGTGTGTGAGTGAGTGTGTGTGAGAGAGAAAATAAGTTTGGACTGAGTAACAGGACTTGAATGACAGTCAAACTGTTCGTGTTCATACCTGAGGGAGTGTTTTAAATGGCACAGTCGTGTTTTTTTTGGGTTTAAGTAACAACAGAAGCAGCACACACACACTTGTTGGTATGCACACAAACACACACACACACACACTCACACACACTCACACACACACACACATACACACACTCACTTTAAATGCCTTTGTAATTGCGCTCTCTAATCACAGTGATGGATGATGCTCATGTTTACTGCAGCGCTTCAAGGTTCACACGTCCACTTTCTATTGTTTTGCTTTCAAATGGAGCTGATTCCAGTTTAAAAAGTTATTTTAAAAAAAAAACTTTAAAAATGTCACTTAAACTTTCCAAAAGTTATTAAAAAAAAGTTTGCAGCAACTTTAGTTTTGATTGGAATTGTTAAATCTTTTATACATGGATGCAGATTCATGTGATAGTTTGAATCAAACAAGTATAATCTCAAGATTTTAATTTTTAAACTTTTTATTTTAACATTTTTTACATTGTTAGTTTAAATTTCCCATTTACTATGTACTTTTTATCTCACAGTTCTTTTAATATAATATTTTTTTTTTAATTTGGATATTCCAAGTAGGCAAAAATTTAATGTTAAATGGTTAAAATACTGCAAGTCTTGGCGGACGTGCAAGTAACAAGTTATGTTGTAATCTGTTTTCTTTCATTAGTGCGTTTAAATGTTACAATGCGTTCACTTTTCAGATGATGATTGATAGTTTTGTTAATATAACCAGAAAATAATATTGCGGTCGACCTCTTCTAACTCCATGAAGTCACAGAGCAGCTGATATGAAAATGTAAATAAAAGCACAACCTGTGACGATCGCAACATGCTGCGTTTTATTTAGTTTGGAAAGTTTGCGTCAGAATATTTTTTCGGGTAAATATTTGCTTGTGTTTGTGCTGATTGCTCCTTTGTGCGAACCTCGTTCACGTACGGTGAACCTCAGCGTACGAGTCACGTAAACTTAATGACGTGAAAGGTTTCAATGTATGAAAAGTTTACGAAAACACACGTGCTCGTGCACTTTCTCCTCACATGCTCCGGTTCAGATCCATGCATGCGAGTCGAGATATTCAAATGCAATTGTGCAGAACTGCAAACTGAAAGACGTGAAGGCGTCAGAGGTAAACACGAGCGGCCCAGCTGCTCGGCCGCGGCGTGGGCATGTCCGTGCAGCGCCCCCCTCCCACCCCCCCTCCCTCAGCGACGCTCAGCGATTAAATACATGAAGATCCTCGTGCTGAACACTATTTGCAAATATCACCTTGTGTTTGTTTTAACCTGCCGGGGAGTGCCAGATGGTCACGGTTTAAGTGCACGGGGGCGATTCAGACGCCGCCAGCCGAAGCTGTCAATCACACAAAAGTACACTGAGGTGACTTTTCAATGCCTTTTCTGTGATTGTGGGATTTGTTTTTCCGTGGCACCGGAGAAAGATAAAACAAACCATACGAGGTATTTGCAGCTGTGTGACCCGAGGAACGGACGGGAAAAAAAAAAATCCCACACATAATACGTTTGGACAGACAGGAAATTTTAAAGACAAATGCATTACATTCCCACTTTGATACGACGACGCGTAGAACACGTGTATGTACAGACAGGAAATTTACTGTACGTGTCCTAAAGTCCCGTTTTTGTAGGTACAAGGCTAAAACAAACACGGGAGACGCACCTGCATGAAGAAACGTCCAGGTGAACATGCAGACAGGATATGACCCGTCGTTCTCTCAGTCACTGCCGTACAGTCTGTTGTCCTTGGCTTCAAATCAGCACGCCGACGCTGGAATGTGTTAGGAAATTCAGTTAATGACGGATACAGCGATACATCTGCCTCTGATAACATCCTGTCAGCTCTGTTTTTCGATCATTTTCTGCCGCGAAACTTCTGCCAAACATCATTTCAAACGAAGATAAAGTGACACCTCACTGCAGGTTCTTTGTCTCAGTAGGTGCGATCGAACAACGAACACTTTGTTTCAGCTTTACATCGGCGATAAATCAGGAATTAGAGCTTCATACAGCTGCTGAGATGCACATGGATAAAATAAATGTTTGCTGAGGTGTAAAGTAGATTTTTAACCATGTTAATCAAGATGTGTGCACCACTTTGTTCCAGAGGGGAAAATATGAATACATATCTGTGGGATTGTCGTTAAAGTTCGTACAAATGTTTGCAACCCCCTAAAAACAGTGAAGAAGAAGAAAGTTTTGCAGAATAAATATGATATTTATTGAATTATTCATTGCCTTTACTTCGGGGCGTCTCACGTAAAGTCAGTAGCTTTTGCTTTGATAAATGAGCCCTTTCAAACAGCAGCATCCCAGGAATTCTCAGCTCTCTTAAGCCCTTTTCCAGATAAGAAAAAAAAATGATCCGTTTCGGACAACAGCCCTCCTTCACTGTCCCGTAGGATTCTTCAAATTCTCCCATTTGGGAATCTTACGTTCCCATACGAGGTCTCTCTCCGGACCATTAAGCCCAGTGATCCCGACCCCCCGGTGCAGCCGTCGACACGACATTCCTGACCCCGGCGGTCCCCTCTGTGATCAAACTCCGCTGGAAACCCGACTTCTCCCTGCTTTCATTCCTCCCGTGCCTCCTCACCTCCCTCCTCCTCCGAAAGATCCGTCCTGTGTTTGAGGGTCAGTTCAAGGAGGGATGAAAGGTTGGAGACGGAGGAGAGTTGTGTCGTGACGAGACAAGAACTTTGATTGTTTGAGCTTTTTCTGTTCCCTTTTTGACCTCTTTCGGAGTTTCGGAGGACTCGGAGTTTGTTTATAGTTGTTTGAATGTTTTCAAGGATTTAAATTTGATCAACTGTATTTCTGTGAAGTGTTACAGTAGGAAGATTATCAGCTTAAATCGACAGAAATTCAACTTCCTAAGCATTTTTTTGTCCAATTCTTCTCAAATGTGAAGATTTTTGTATTTTTAGCCTTTGTAAATCAAATTCTTTCAAGATTTTTGACTTTCGGTCAAACTGAATTAGCAGTTTAAAGGCATCACATCAGTAAAACGACTGATTAGTTGATAAAAAAGCAGCTGGTTTTGAAATTTGAGCCGAGTCTTCAGCGATCAGTCGTCAATAATGAAATGAGTCTTCTGCAGAAGAATCAATGTGGTTTTAACAGGAGAGATTCAAATTTCAAGATCTTTTAGTTTCAATCCATCTGAGTTTTGATTTAAAAAATAAAAAAGCAAAATAATTAAGTAATTCAAGGACTAGCGTTTCCCTTTTCAAACTTTCCAAAACCTTAATTCAAGCTCCTCCAAACCTTTCAAGGACACTCAGGGGACGGATGTTGTGAAGCAAAGTAACCGTGAGGAAAGTGTGTCAGGAAAAAAGCAGCTGTGTGTTTGGGTGAACACACTCCTCTGCTGCTGACAGACACACACATACACATTCACACACACACATGTACACACACACACACACACACAGACTTGAGAGCCCACACACTCTTCATACACTCTCACAGTGGTGAGGGACAGCTATGTGCGTCTCGTGTCCTGTCATGTAAAGTCATGAGGAGATACAGGAAACATGCGAGATAGAGGAATGTATGTCACACACACACACATGTACACACATACACACACATGTACACACACACATGTACACACACACACACTTGGCAGCAGATGAGGTGATGAGTGTTAAACAGCCTGATGTGTTGAATTTGAGGACATAAACGGTCGTTTTATATATTAGAGATCGTAACGGAGTCATTTAGCAGGATGTTAATCACATCTGTAACAGACAGATGTGCCTTCTTGTGGTTTTTAAGGTCGTATTTTTTAAACGTTTACACAGTGACACACCTTCTTTTCCTCTCTTTCTTTACCAAAAACCCCCCTGATGTTTTATTAGCGTTTTTATCGTCTCTTCCACGACTTCTTCTTTTGACTCTCATGACCTCTACATTCTTTTTTTTTGTTCCCAGACATGCTAACGTCGCTAACGTCGCGCCGAGGGTTCAGCCGTTTACATCAGTCATCCTTAAAACACAGTGTAGCACACATAGAGTACCTGAGGCTCACACACCTGGTTTAAGGCCATCCCTCACTTCCTGGGTCTCCCTCTTAAAGGGGGCATCCTGGCTTCCCCTCACCCCTGGCCTCCGTAAGAGGAGGGAACATCTGGAGAGGAATCATTTGGCTTCTCATCCGTGTGATTGATTTTGTCTGACTTTGCTAGCTTGTCACCACCGTCTGCGAGGTCGTGTGAGTGTTAGCGTGTTAGCATTAGCCTGGCATGCTAACATCCTCCCTTAATGAGGGTAGGGAACATCTGGAGAGCAATCAGTTGGCTTCTCATTGATTTTGTCTGACATTGTTTGCTTGTAATTACTGTCTGTGAGGTTAAGTTTTATTACAACTTGTCTGAAACAACTTTTCATGCACATTTTATTGAAAACTTGGCCCTTTGTGATGCTTCATCTGCATATTTTCGTTGCTTTTTGAATTCTTCCATTGTCCCACACTGAAGATCAGATGTTTTTTTGTGATTTCAACATGGCTAACCTTCATCCAGACCCTATAGATTTTAATTACCATCATCTAAAGGTCAAAGAAGTTGAATCTCTGCGATAGTTTAGTCATATTTTCCACTCTGCTTTAAATTTAAAGATGGAATAAAACCTTTTCCTTCTGCATCCGTCCGAACTTAGCGTTTAAACTGAACAATAACACCCATCTCTGCTATAAACATCTTCATCAGAAGATCCAAACAGCCCATGTGAACACTGTTCTTGACAAATAAAGAAGCAGGAATACAAATTACATAGCTGGCAGGCATGTTTTTATAAGATGTGGATAAGAGTGAAAGTAAATCAGATAAAGAGATTCCTCCGGTGAATAAGGGTGAAGTATCTCGATCTGAGATGCATCAACAGAAAAACAACTCTCGAGGAAAATCTGGCACTGCAGTTATTTGTGATTATGAAGTGAGAAACTGATCTATGTTTAGATAAAAGTTAAATTAACATGTTTCTCAGCTTACAATTTATTTTTATATCCTGTTATGTGCAAATATACGCTGGCAAAGTTACAGATGACTGAGGCTTGTTTTTAAATTTGAACTTTGGCAAAGTCTTCTGGCTTTAGAGTAAAGAAATAAGCTCAAAAATAAGTACAGATGTTTTGCCAGTTAGTAGTATCAAAAAATATATAAAGTGTTAACATTTCTACTCTTTAATTGCTTCTAAAATCTTTTTTTAAATCCCTCGTGATTTGATTCACAGCCTCAGATCCTCCTGACTTTAAATAAGCTGCTTTAATTTCGAATAATGTGACAGCCAGCAAAACAGGTGGGATTGTCCCAGAAGAGCAGTGCATCAGCATCTTAAAACAGCTCGGTTGCATCCCGATGTCGTGACGCTTTTATGCTGTTTGTCTGGTCGTCAGGGAAACTGGTGCGGTTGCCAGGTTTTTGTTTGGCAACATCCTCGTCCTCCTGCTGCTCGTCTCACAGGCCAGATCCTGATCCCAGCTAACACACAGCAGACGGGTATTTATGGAGGATGAGTTCATGAGGAGTTATGGTAATGACTGGTAGCAGCGACGGAAGAAATACTACCTACATACACTTATTAGCAAGAGTTATATAGAAACTAGCAGCAGAATCGAGTAAAAACATGAATAAATAACTCGTAAAAGTACTTTTTGTGCAGGAAAGGGCAACTGTTGGTGTTATATTATGATATTTTTAGACTATTATTCTCTATTATAAGCGTTAAATATGTAGTTGGGTTTGATAATATTGGGTTGTTTGGGTAGATTATGTTATATTTTGTAAAAAGAACATGTTGTTTAGAAAATCCAAACCATAAAAGTAACCAGAAACAGCTGCTAACTTCACAGATTAGCAACCAAAAACTGATTTATTACAGTCTGGTTAGTTTATGCAAATGAAAGAAGGTAAATTTCTGCAACCGGAGCTCCTCAGATTTCATTTCTTCCACGTCTCATTGAGTCAAAAGTGCAGCATTTCCTTCTGAAATGAAAAGATATGCAAGTAGTGCATCATTGTAACGCTGAAATACAATAACTAAGTTAATTTAATGTGGTTTTCTTTACATTTTTAATCAGAAAATAGAGATATCTGTCTGTAACTCTCAGTTTTTTCTCAAGACCACAAACCCTAAAGTGAAGGGGGGGTCTGAAACGAGTTCAGTTCCCTCCTGATCTTGTTGTCTGCTTTTGCTTCATCTCATCTGTCATCAGCGATGCCACATTAATCCCCACCTTAAAACCCCACCTCTGTAATTATAATGATTGCGTTCACAAATCTGCTGACAACTTCTAATCACAGCTCCGGGACACGTTTAACTCATGGTAGCTTTTTTTTTTTTTTTTTTTTAACAACCCTTGACTGGGTCATATTAGAGGATTGAGCTTTACTGTACCCCCTTGAATTCACAGATTACATGTAAAATGAGCTTTTTTTGGGTATTTAAGTGCAGATTTCTTTCCTTGAAGTATCCTAAATATCCCTTAGGAGATGCCTGTGCTCCTCACATGGATACTGCAGACGGAGACTCGGCATGCGGTGGGATATATATGACCTCCTCTGGCTCCTCCGTGCTCTCATTATGGAGCCGGCTGAATTTCACATGGTACTTGTGAAAGAAATACTTGGATGCTCCTCGCATTGCAATGCACCTAGATACCAAGAGACGTCGATGGTAAATCCTGGTGGTATAAAGGAAGAGCTGACGGGATGCAGACAGATGAAAGTCACAGTTAAGACACGTTTATTTATTCGAGTCGGAGCACAGTGGAGAAGAATGAAGGTGGCTTTTTTTTCCTGTATCTATATGTTGGCATTAACAGGGGGGATTTATTTCAGAAAGTGTTCGTGAAAAGACGGAGGTAGACATTGATGGATTTCGTGACCTTCGGCTCTGAAATGCCAGAATCCACATGTTGCATTAAAGTTTAATATCTTCATAAAGGAAACGTCTGTTCTGATGTTTCCCTGTGATCACATTGCGTGCAAGCATACGTCGCTTTCTGTCCGTCCGTCCGTCTGTCTGTCTGCATAGGGGAGATATTGTCAAACCCTCATTTCGCTTCGACATGCCAAACCTCGTAACCTTTACCAGATGAAAAAAGAAAAAAAAAAACAGCCCCCCAAGTCCAAAAACTCTGCTGCGATTCCTATTATTGTGAACATGACTGCAGGCGAGCTGTTGTCTATGGTATCTAGATTGATGTTTTTTTAATAATAGAAGTATGTCAACGCCGTCTAGCCTCCAGGTATCGGAGACATTTCCCTTCTTCTTCTTCTGCTGTCTGTCTCGGAGGGCTGCTGGAGTTACTCCTGCTCTGTTGTAGCACGCAGAAATATGCCTGCAAACCGCACTGCGCATGTATTTCTATCCTCTTTGCATCACTTCGAATAGAGGCATTCGATCCTGAGTCTTTTTTTTTTTTACTTTGTTTTAACTAGTAGAACGAAGCTCTTAGGTAACATCTCTTCCCACAAAGCACTTGGAGATGAACGAGGAAGCCACAACCAGCAGCTCAAACATGAAAAGCCGTATTCATTAGAAGTGATAATAAATCTAAGATGTCGTGAGCGATTTCTGGAGAAAGGTAATCTCTTTGTCGAGTCTCATTCTCGGGTTACGGCCAATCAAAAAACCCAAATCTCTTCTGAAGAAATCCATTATGTTGTTCAGTCCAACACAATCAAATCATAGCCGTGTTATTTTATTTCGTTATTGAAAGATTGATGGTTAAACTCAACCACAGGCACAATCCTGTCTTATTGGCACAGTGCTGGAGGAGTGATTGATAAGTTCACGGCCCAGAGAAGAAGGAGTCGATTTTATAAAACAAAGCACTTAAAGTCTCCTCTTTCATTTAGTCTATCGTTCGTGAAAGAAAGGATCATCTTTCATGCAGAAGTCGCTGTTTTGCAATCCACAGTGTAATTATGTCGCTTCTAATGTCAAAATGTCGACATCTGAGCTCCTTCTTCATCTTAGGAAAAGAGGAAGCAGTCTGAAAGGGCAAAAATGATGTTGGACAAGTTAAAAAGTGATATTCCTGGATGACTGCATGAAGGCAGATGTTGTCGTCCATCTTCTCAGACAGTCAGTGCTGCAATTTGCAATCGTCCCAAACAGAAATACTGTAAAAGTTTTTGACCTCAAACATTCTGCATGATCACCCAATGAGGTGAAGCGCAGGTGCATGAGATGAGAGCTCTTCTTCAACTTTAGGCCACAAACTTATCAATCACATCCAATATACTGAGGAAACTCCAATCAATAAGAAACCACATTGCACATACAAAACTAAACGTGTCTAATTATCATCCCAGTAAGCAGATAAGCTCAGGTGAACACGTGCAAAGAAGAGTTTTGAGATGCTTTTTAATTCAGAGTATCAGTGTTTCAGTCTAACACAGTGAGCAGAAAGCTTTATTTCAAAATAAAATGCATGCATGAAGAGTTTCCCGCCAAAATAAGATGCAGTTTTGATGCTAAATGAGACACAACAACATCACGAGTGAGTCTATTAGCAACGTTGGCCTCCATCTTAACTGTCTTTATTCATTAATCTGAAGGAGGCGGATGTTAATTGTTTGTTTAAGGTGGCTTTTCTTTCTTTTCATTCGTCTTTCCACCCCCCCCAAACTTCCTCTCCCGTCATCAGTCTGGCCACCTTAAAGTGTAAAGTCACTGAGCCACAGGAAGGAGCCGCACCGGCTGATTTAAACCACCTTAAAAACGATGTCACCTACAGCGTTTTACTTTCATCACAGTCGACCACAACCGCAGCTTCTGTTCAGATCCGCCTTAAGAGCTGCTCCTTCATGCGCTCGCACAGATACATGCATCACCTGAGGACCCCCCCCCCACAAAAAACCACTGAAGAAAAGCTTTTAGAGACACCTCCCTCTCATTATTTTCTCTGTGTGCGTGTGTCTCAGGTGGGAGTCGACCACTCGATGATTTAGTAGCGAGACCTTCGAGTGCGATGAAAAAAAAAAGAAAGCTCATTTCCTCCTCCTGACTGTCCATCATGTAAACAGATCTTCTACTGCTTCCTCTCTCACTTTATTGTCTAAAAATCTCAACTTCTTTTGTTTTTTCTCCCTTTTTTTTGAGCCGCGGCCTGAAGGCGAAACTTCACAGCCTCTGTGAGTTTTTTAACCGAACACGATGATCCGCCTTTGAGAGAAAAACAGTGTTTTTGTCGCTTGGTCTTCTTTTAGTCACCTGAGTACAGGTTAGCAAAATTACCTACCTGAACGCTTGTGTTTACAGTATTATACTTACATTTAGCCATAAGTATCGAATGTAGGTGGAAGAAAAATGGATGTAATTGTGTCTCAGAGGCAAGAAAACTAAAAAAAATACAAATTAAAGAGTAAAAGTCTACGTTTATATATAACTATTGACTCATGAGGAAGCCTGTTTGTGTCATTTGTTCCCTTTGGGCCTCCATTTTTTGTTTCTGACTTTATTAAAATCTATTTTTTTAACTCTTTTATCCTCTTAAATGAACTTGTGGTCTAAAATAAGAGGAAGTAATCAAGTAGATGTAATATATAACTAAATTTTACTCCGGTTGTAGCTTTAAAAACATGATCATTTACAAATAATTGAGTTTTTCTTCTTCTCTGGTTCGTCCTTCAGCATTTTTTCACCTCCTTTCTGTTCGTCCCATTCACAGCTTCAGGCTCTATTTTACTGGTTCCCATCAAAGTCTAATGGTCTGTAGGTAACTCTGTTGTTCTCCCAGCAACCCTGGCTTCACACACACACACACACACACACACACACACACACATCTATTCAGACACACAAAAATGTGCAACACACACACTGTGTGTTCAGGAGAAAGAGGTGGATCGAATCACAAAAGAAGGAGCGTCGGGGTGATATTTTAACCTCACCACGCTGCTTTAAGAGCTGCTGAAAAGGCTGATTGACTGGAGAACGAAGGGAGGGAAGGTGGTTTTTTTTCTCTCTGCCTGCAGGCTGCTTATATTCGGACATACTGGAGCCGTGGTTACACCGTGTGTTTGTGTTTTGGTGTCTCCACGTTCTCAAACGTACCTTGTAATGTCGCTTGTCCATCGTGTGCTAATGAGAAGCTGCAAAACGGCAAAGTAAATTGGTGATGATTAGATTTGTCGTTGCTGTGCTGCAGATCTGTGCGAGCACCAACTTCTACCTTTGGATATTTAGCATTTAATTGTTTTCTATTTATGTTTAATGACAAAACATGTGCATTAAGGTCCCATTTCCAGCTTGTACTGTTACAGAAAGTTCACTAAAATATTTAGAAATCTTCCCCTTTAAGCTAAACTGAGTGTTTTTGAGACTCAGGATAATTACTAGAAATAAAAAAAGCTGCCTCAAACACAAAATAGATTAACTTAATTCAAAAAATAAGAATAAAACAGGGCCGTCATGCTGTTTAACTCGTAAAAAACTCATGGTTTGTCTCAATTTGCTGGCCAGGTTGAAGCATCTTTACTCTGCACTGAACTCTGCAAACCTTTACCTTTTATGGGTATTTATGTGCAGTTTAAGATATTTAAGACGCCCTTGAAACTCATCAAACATGCAGCTCCACTTTTTAAATACATTCAGTCTTTTTTTTGTGTGTGTGTATGTTTAAATTTTAGAGGGTGAATTTGTGCAGAAAGTTCAGGACGAGCATGAAGATGTCACACTCCCCTTCACATGTCTTTCCCATTTAAGGGCATCACACTGTGCTTCCAGCCCGTTATCAGAGGATTCAGACCCTGCAGAGGGTCGTCTCCTCCCTCACTCTCTCCCATTCCCCCTTTCCTGTCCGCAGAAGAAAATGGGGGGAGAGAAAAGGTCAAATTTGTAAAAAAATGTGCATGAAATTTAAAAATATATATGAATACTTCCACTTAAAATCAAACAAAGTGGCTTTAAACTTCTTGATTCAGTCCTTTTCAATGCATTTATGATGTACAAACATCCAGATGTGACATTTTTCGTATCATTTTATAACATGTAGATGGATTATGAAGCCTCTCAAACATGCAGACACACATTCAGAGCCCTAAAAGATGCTTTTATGACAGTTTTATTGGTGGATTTTTATTGGTGAAATAACCTTCGAGCATTAAAACTTCAGTGAGACAACATGCAGGGTTCATTCTGCAGATTAAAACCAGTCGTAGATGTGCCTCCATGCTGCTTTAGTGTCTTTGAGCAAGTAATCAAACCTCTGCGAGCTCCAGGGTGCTGCTCAGAAACCGACCCTGACCTTTGACCTCTCTGCAGAGACAGAAACCTTCCCTGCAGCGATCATATCGGCATCATCAGTCAGCCTTTCTGACTGACATCCTCTGTGATTTCATCCAGACTGACCCCACCTGTCTGGCCCTCGGAGCAGGTTGTAACAGACACCACAGATTATTTTTTAAAAAAAACCACAGACTTTAACCAGACTTTTCCAGGTTTTTCCAGACTTTTCCAGGCTGCAGCCAAACTGGTTAGTCACCTTTAATAAGTGAGATTTAATGGACTAAAGCTGCTGCTGTTAGTAAGTTAGTCAGGAGGTTAAAAGTGAAATTAAATGAGGTGAATAATTCCTGCGGTCTGATTACACTGCCGCAGGCTCCACCACGTGTGTGTGTGTGTGTGTGCGTGTGTGTACTAGAGGTCAGCAAGTGGAATTTCCCTTCTATTTGTGATCAGACGACAGAAAAGATGCACTTGTCTGCCTGAATCCTCCTTCACACTGCCCCCTGTGGTCAAAAGGAGGAACTGTAGGTGTTGGCTCACCTGGCAGGCTTTTAATGTTTTGTCTTTCTCTCTTCAACACACCTTTCTTTTTTTTTTTATGTGAAAAAATTATAACAAAAGACACACCCAGGCGGTGAATCAGCTCCCTGTTCAACCCTTTGTGGTTTTGACGCATCAGTCTCCGGCCACATGAGCAGACTGCGGTGACAGTGAAATGCACGCTCTGTTATTCATGTGGGCTCGAGTGTTTGCACAGGAACTCGACTTCAATCGCCAAAGAGGCAGACGACACAAGGAGGAGATGTGGCTGATGGATGGATGGATGGAGGGATGGAGGGATGGATGGATGAGTCAGCAGAGGGAAATTCTGTCTGTCTGTCTGTCTGTCTGTCTGTCTGTCTCATGAAACCAAACCAAATCCACGCTGATCAAATAGGCTCGAAGGCAGGAGGAGAGTTTTTTTGATGACGGATGTCTGAATTTTTAGTCTCGACTAAAAGGTTAATGAGGCTTGTGGTCGGAGCTGTTTTGATGTGACTCACTGAGAAATTAAAGATGTTGAAGGTTGAAGGAGATTAAGAGATAAATGGAGGAAGATGTCGCCTTTCAACAGCTTATGCAGGCACTTATTTATGTTGTCGGCTCTGTAAACTTTACTTGCTTTAATAGTTTAGCTAAAACTCATCTAAAAGGGGTAAAATACAGTAAATATATTTGCTATAATTCATTTTTTTTGTTTTTTTCTTTCCTGACCACAGTTCTTTTTATTTATTTTATGAAACCGCTGCAAAAAACAAATCAATTAGACAAATTTTTTCATAAATTTTTATGAATTTTTCTTCAAAAAATGTCGACTTTTCTCCTTTAAAATGTAAATTAAATGCATTTAAGTCCAGTATAAAAAATTTTTGAGTTGTGAATTCTTAGGATTTTAAAAAATTGAACTTTAAAGGTGAAAATAAGAGAGAAAAAGTAAAAAGAAAAGTGATAGATAATGAAAACGAGGGACAGAACATGTGTCTGTGGCTCTCAGTGCCAGAGTTGTGTTTTCATTCGGCCTGCAGGTGTGGAATTCAGCAGTATGCACACATTGGAGTCATCACACACACTCACACACACACACACACATACACACACTCACTCACACACACACGCACAAAACACACAAATACACACCCTGACAGATGCGTACACATCCTTTAAATACATAAATATACACCATAAACGACAGAAGTCTTTCCAGCAGAGACACATACCTGTTATGTGTCATGCTTGTCCACACACACACACACTCACACACACACTCAAGTAAAAACCTGTGTCCAGATTACCACCAACCCTCTCTTCACACCACCTCGACAAGAAAAAAAAAAAGGCAGAGGAGTGAAGTTGCACGTCTGTTAGTGAGACTTCCGTTGCTAAAAATAGGTCCTGGTTGGCAGCGGCGTTTGGCAGCTGGAGGCGTTTTTTGGCAGGGCGGCGGGATACGGTGAGGTAACCTGAGGTAACCTGAGGTAACCTGAGGTGCGTGTTGGCTCAGTGATCCTGTAGCTTTTTTAGAGGATGGCAGCTGGTTTCTGATTGATCATTGGCTCATCGGCGACTGCGGGTTCTGATTGTTTTGGTTTGGTCGTGTTTGGATTTCTTTGCCGCTTGCGTGTATTTTTCTTATTTCTGCAGACACGTAGATGCTGTTTGAGTGACATATTAGAGAAAAAATCAAGTGATCTGATTAGAAAGATCAACTGTAAATGCCAGATACTGGTTATAGATATCAGTCTTTTGGTTTTAAGGTGCCAAAGTGAGAGACGAATAGAGATATTGTGATTATAAATAGTTGCTGCCATTGATTTCATGTGGTTTAAAGTTCTAGTTTGACATTTTGAGAATTTAATTTCTTGCCCAGAGTTAAGTGAGAACATTGGTATCTGTCTGTTAAATATGACACTGCAGGCAGGAAGTGGTTAGCTTAGCTTAGCATACAGACTTTAAACTGGGAAGACATGCTAGCTTGGCTCTTTCTCGTTCTTGAAATGAGTATTTCTAGTATAGTTACAGATGCGTCAGCTTCTTTTTCTGCTCGACGCCTCATGATGTCTCAATCTGGAGTGTTATATTGCTGCATCGCCGCATATTTAGCAGTTCAAAGCGCAGTGTGTCTGCCCTGTGGGCCCGAACTGATGCTATCAGATGGGAGGCCGCGAGGATCGTCATTAATGATCTTTACCAGGCCGTCATCCTGGCACTCTGCCTGCAGCCTACAGCGGGAAAAACACACAAGAATGCACACTTTCTTTAATGCACATGAACACACAGGCACACACACACACATACACACACATGCATGTGTTGGAGACGCAAACACAACCACACACACACTGCAGTGTAAAGGGGGGCATTTATCCTCTCACGTCGATCCATGGGGACCCACCGATCGGTTTACGCTTGTTGTTTGGATGAAACCTTAAACTGCACTGGTGAAGGCATTTGTGTGTGTATATGTGTGTGTAAACGTGTGTGTGTGTGTGTGTGTGTGTGTGTGTGTGTCCCTGCAGGCCTCTGGGTAAGGGCAGAGCTATGTGACAAGTTTCTTTGCTCCTCTGAGGCGCATTAGCTGTATATCAGATTACTGCCCTCTACATCTCATATATGTGCTGTAATTACCGTCCTATTGTGATGTACAGACAAAACACACACACACACACACACACTCTGACACACACACACAAACACACACACACACACACACACACACACACACACACACACACACACACATTGTCCACATATACATACACATTTTCCCCCTCCTCACTCCTTTTTTGCAGATATCGCTTCAAGGTACAAAAACAGAAATCTCAAAGGTTTAACCAGATCTTGTGTCAGGATTCTCCTCCACTCCTCCCATCGTTCCTCCACCTCCCTAAACCATTAAGTTCACAGCGTCTGTCCCACCTGTCCACCACTACACCCTCTTTTTAACCCCACTTTGCCTCCATCTTTACCTGTTGGAGGCCGTTACTTCCTCCAGCGCTCCGGTGCTTTTTTCGTCCTCCTGCTTCTTCTTGTGTTAATCGGTTTCTCCTCTCCTCCGTTCACCTCCCACCTCCTCTTCAAAAGCCCCTCTTGCTCCCTCCAGGCGAGGGGTGTTTAGTGTATTTCAAAGGGGGTGATTATCATAGCACTCATCAGGAGGGTGGGCACTGTCACTTCCCGTGTGTCTTTACATGCCTGTATTATTTGTGTGTTTTTTGTCATGTAAACTGTTAGAACATACAAATGATTTTATACTTTTGTGGAGGTTTTTTGAGGGAAGTGATGCTTTTTGGGTAGTTTTTTTACTTTATGACCAACCAGAAAAATATGTTAAGTGTCTCTCATTCACTACAATCGAAGAATTTCTAGTACATGCTCAAAAAAATGCAAATTTTTAATAGAAAACTCAAATAACAAGAAGACTACGAACTTGCAGTCATGCTAGCTGCAGAGTTAGGAAGTTATATTAGCTAGGATGCTAACAGCGGCATGCTAACATGCTCTAAAATTATATTGCAAACATGATGTGAAGCCTGTACAATATTTATCATGCTCACCATTTTGGTTTAGCAGGTTAGCATGCTAACATTTGCTGATTTGCAAAAACACAAGGTACTGCTGGGACTGATGGGAGTTTTGAAGGGTTTTTTTAAATAAATATTGTTGTAGTTTTTAGGTGGAAAGCAGTGAAAAGTTTCCAGCAATATGACGTTAACATTCAGCATCTACAACTTTAAGTTTAAAAGGGAGGAAATCTCATTGGTATGTGTTTCTTGTAAGAAGTTTAAATGATGTTATATCATTTTTTGACTCTTAAATATTGCTTTCCAGTCCGTTTGGAATATTTCAAGTTAATAAAAACATCCTTGGAGGGGCTGACAAGTTAATTCTATGTTTACTATCCTGCAGTGTGTCTCCTGCAGTAGTTTCCTCCGCTCTGTTCGTACTCACCGGCTAATGTTAACATCATGCTACACTAATAGATCTTCCAGTAATACAGTCTGAGTGCGTTTTGTAAATGTTATCTTTAGTGTCATACATCTTTCTGGCTCTAATTTGTTGCACTAATTGAAATCAAACCATAAATACGTATTTTCAGCTTAATATTATTTCCCCGTAAATCCCCCATTGTGGTGTAATATTACTCAGCTCCATCTGGAGCGATCTGCTTTGTCAAACTGTCTAAACATTTCGTGGTCGGATATAAAGTTTGTGTTACCGTACTTAAACAGAGAGGTGATTCGTCACAGTAGTAATCTCCCCGATGAAACTAGCATGTGTTGCACAAACCGTTGCAGGGATAAATCCAAACCCAGATGTTTGAACAGTAGTGGGATGTTTACTTGCAGGAAATCAAAACCAAATGCTTTTCGATGAAATAGTCACACATCACTTTATTGGGGCCAGTAGTTCGTTGTTGGTTTGTTTGCTGCTAAAGCAAAACAAGATCACATGAAAATATGTAGAAAACGTGAAGAAGAGCAGCTGCTGCCTTTGTTTTACTCTACTTTTAGTGAAGATATGTGAGATGCAGGTCAGAGAAGATCTTCTTGACTCTTACTATGGGATTTTTTTTCCATTAAGTGTGGCAAAAAGCAGCTATATCTGATGCTTTTAGACAATATACATTTGTCATCACGTCTAAAAGGACACAAACAGCGATCCATCCAACACCTCCTCCTCCATCTGTGAACTTCACGCTCTTTATCCTGTGTCACATGACTTCCTCCTTTGCTCCCATCAACTGTTCGCCACCTAACAACGAACACATATGAACCCGATAATCTGCTCTCGCAAATCACTTGATGTAATTAAGGAATGTGCATCCTGTACAGAATAAGAACAGTTTTGTCTTCGGGCCAATCACTTTAAATTTTTTCCACCTTCGTTATTGTCTCATTCCTCAAGTCAAAACACGAGCAATGCCAAAAAAAAAAAAAAAAAATTGCGGTGACAGCTCTTCTTTTTGTTCTCGCCATGTCTTTGTGCCAGTCCCTCCTTTTCCCATCTGTTGCCGGCATGTAATTTATGACTGATTTACACCTAAACACACATTTCATCTGCCCCATTGCTCATGCTGCGTTCTCCCCCCCCGCTTTGTCTGCGCTCTTGTCCGGACAGCGGCTCACGGTTTGTTTTGGCTCAGAACCGAGTCCCTTCTTTCTGTCTCCGACTGTGTTGAACTGCAATCGTGCAACGTCTCAGGGATCTCTTTATTGCCATGGGGGGTGACATCATTAAGCTGGCATGAAGCTGCCTGTACCTGGCTTGTGTTTTTTCGTGCCAGTGGGCAGAGGCGGTCCTGCCTTGAGAGTGGAGGGGGGTTTTTTGTTCCAACTGTGCCTGCATCTGTGCTGAAAAGGTGGAGGATGTTCAGATAAATTTAGACTTTGACTGCAGTCTTATCTTTCACCATCATGGATCATAAGCATGATGATTAATCATTTCCACAGGGAATGAGAGAAGTAATTGAAACAGTGGAAAAAAACTCTGCAGGCTCGGGGAATCCCACATTTTTTTTGGTTGCTCTGTGATTGCCAAAAGGGATGTCTTTATTTTTCCATACTCGATTTATGCTTTTGTTTGCTAGTTTTCAAGTGTTGAACTCCACGAAGCTTCTGACCAGTACAACTTTATAAAAAGTGTTTATTCTGGCTCTTGACAGGCTGCTGCAGTGTTTGTTGGATGTGCATTCCCTTTAACAGTGACACACCGGTTTATACTCGGTGGTTCGGGTCTATTTTTATGCCACCGTCCCGGATCTGTAGCCTCGAGTGGACGGCAGGAGAGAGAAACTAAAGCTCTAACGGAAGCTCATATTCTGACGATGTGGACCGTCAGAAAGCACTTTTGGCTTCACGTCCGAATGCCAGTTGAGGGGGTTGTGATTGGAGTGAAGATCATGTGGCCTCTGAGTCCGCCCCCCCTCTGTGAATTCACACTGGTGTTGCTGTCAGAGCCGCAGTATTTCTGTCCACACAGGAGGTGAAGTAATTTGATTACTTGTTGTGTTATGAGGCGATCTAGCACTTTGTTTCACTCTAAATTGATTCAGAGACTCAAAAATCTATTTTTTTAACATTTCCTGGATGTTGTACAGCGTGCACATACAAGAGTTTGTAAGGGCAAACATCTGGCCACATCTTGGACTTAAAAATTTTATAAAAATTGGGATTTCTATTAGAAATATAACAGCAGAACATCATTCCTAATAAACATCACACACTAAGAACTTCTACCTGTCTGTCCTTCTCAGTCAAGTTTGCTGATTTTGCCTTATAAATGTAAAAAAAGGGGATATGAACCCACAAAAGTGTCCCGCATGATTCAGATCATTCTTGCATTGCAGATAAATTCTCATTTCAGCTATTAACAATGTTTTTTAAGGGATGCACTCAGAGGAACTGAACTGCTTGGCACATGACCTGATGGTACATAAACCAGTACAAATGCCGTGCCTATTAGCAGAGACATGTTACTTAGCTCCCGCTCGGTGTGCGTGCCCATTCTCGCCCCGGTTCACTTCTTAAAAAAACATGATAAAATTGCTAAATTCCCCCCCTTAAGTCTCTAATTATGTTCATGAAGGAAAAAAAAAGAGAGAGAGAGACAACAAGGCCGGGCAGGTAGAGTCCTAATCCTGTCTAATAGCAACGTTTCTGTTCCATCACGACTGCAGAATCCTTCGCATGAGCACCGAGAAAACTGGGATCTGTGCCGCTCTGTGTGTGTGTGTGTGTGTGTGTGTGTGTGCAGCAGTAATGCAGGTTTTTACAAGAGTGCAAATAAGCACAAATGATGATCTTGTAAAAAAATGGTGCATTGATTAAGATTAAAACCGTCCAACTGCAGTTAAAGTCGTTAAAAATCAACTCCACCTCGATTTTTATTTGGAACGAAATGTCCTGGATGTTTAAATGTCGAGGTTTCGGCGAAGATGCTGAGGCAGCTTCCTCTGATGAACACACACGTATAAATGTTCTTCTCATCACACACACATACACACAGGTGCACACACACATACACACACACTTATAAAATCTATATCTTCAATTACTTTTATACTCTTTCTCAGCCTTTTACTTATGTTCTTGCTAGTTTTCAAATGTTTTCAAACATTTTATAAAGAAAATTGATTTAAAAAAGTCTTAAAATGTGTTTTCAGTGTGTGTGTGTGTGTGTGTGTGTGTGTGTGTGTGTATGTGTGTGTACATTGGCTGTAAATCTGTCTGAGTGATTGATGATCAGTTTCATGGTGTTTCTCTCAGATCAGTTTGTTCTCACAAGTATTTTATTTGGATTTGATAAACAAACTCCTGTAGGTGCAGCAGTGCTGTGATGTAACTAATTACATTTACTTAAGTATTGCACTTAAGCACAATGGATGCAAATATTGTACTGACTCAGTTTTCTTTGCAAATTCAGACTATTATTACCAAATATAAATCAAATATCAATAAATTAGGATGTTTTAACGATGGAATAAGTTACCCAGAAGTACCTTAAGTAGTTAAATAATCTCCGCCTTTTATCAGCTGCAACATAAATGATGCTTACACATTAAGGCGTCGCTAGTTATAATCTATTACTTATGTACTCTTTCTTATGTAAGACTTTAAATTCTTGCAACAGAGAGTTTTCACGCTGTTGTAATTCTCATAAAGGATTATTTTTATCCAGAGTCTCCTCATTTTTCATTTTTCCATTGTCAGTTTTGTTTTCCAGTAAATTATCTCGGATAAAAGTCTAACCCGATCGTATCAGCCTGCTCTAATGTTAGCTTTACGTCGCTGTGTTTGGAGGTTGTTTGTGCGGTTCTGTCTGTCTGTCTCGGTGTCAGGGGAGCTGTGGCACTTGGAAGGAGCTTAACTCCCTAAATCTTAGTTTACTTTGAACATTAGGCAGCACGTTTGGATTTACAGTGTGTGACATTCGAGCATTTCACAACATTAAAACAGCCTTAACTGGATCACAGATTGGGAAATGTGGAACGGATGCTGTTTACTATCTGCTCACATCAAGTCCAAAGAAATGCATCTGGATTTAAAGTTTGGAAACACTGATATCAACTGTTGATTAAAGGATATCAGTGTTTTTTAAAAGTTTTAACTCCCTAGAAACAAATAAAGTGCAGTTAATCTTAATATTGATCATTTTTCCAAAACATGTAGAAGTGTCTCCTGGCATCAGACTGTTTTAAGATAAGATAAGATAAGATAAGATAAGATAAGATAAGATAAGATAAGATATTCCTTTATTAGTCCCACAATGTGGAAATTTGCATTGTTGCAGCAGCAAGTGGACAGTAAAAGACAGAATGTAAAAAGCAGGAATAAGAATAAAGAACAATAAATAATAAGAACAGAATAAGAACAAAAAACCTTACATTATTTACAAGGGTGATGGTATAAAGTGGTAATATTCAATTGAACCAGATGAAATTGGAATAATGTACATAGATATTGCACGTAATTGAAATTATTAGTACACATGAAAAACTAATAATATTATAGAGTATTTAGTTATAGAGTATTAGAGATTTTGAGGCTGTAAACTACCGAACATGCTATTTTTTATTAATTATAGTATGTTTTGATTGAATTGTAACCTTTTTATTGTAAAATGCCTTAAAGACTTTAAGAAAACTGTTTCAAACGTGAAGTCGCTTCTCTGCGTATCAGAAAAAACACCTCCTGTCCTGCTGTTTATGCATTCTGTCTGCAATCAACATCAGCAGTTTACTTTATTTACACTTGCAGCCGACGGCCATGTCAGCTGGCTGCGTGCGACGTCCTGTTTAGGTCTGTTTCAGCGTCACAAATTTCCGCTGTCTGGCCAAGTTATAGATGACCTGCCTCCAGCTGGGTGGCCTGATTCAGAGAAACACACACACACACACTCAACAGGGAAGCACGTGAGCTTGTGTACAAGTACACAAAAAAGAGTGCATGTGCATGTTATATACAGTTCATACTGCACACACACACACACACACACACACACAGTGTGGAATAAACAGAAGTAAAGGAGGAAGGCTGGAGGCCCAAACACAGCTGGTGCATCTCCTGTGGTTGATGTCAGGGTCACAGATGGACCAGAGAGGACGGAGGGAGACGAGGGAGAGGGACGACATGATCGGGAGGGGATGTGAGATGAAAGAGTGAGGATGGAGGAGAAAAGAGGGGGAGGGGAGGTAAGATAAGGAAGGATTTTAGTGGAGAGAAAAGAAGGAAGAAGGGGAAAGAGTGAAGTGGAAAAAAGAGAAAGATGTAGAGGAGACAAAACAAGGAGGAGATGTGAGATAAGAGAAGGACACTGAAGAGAGGAGAGATACTTTTTTCCACATTTTCTTTCTTGTCCTTCACTTTTCCCCCGTTTCTCCCCCTCGAAGTCATTCCTTGACGTCAGCCTCAGATGGAGGTCAAATGTGAGAATTTCTTTCCAGATCCAGATGTCAGTCAGTGGGTCTAAAAGAAGTGGCAGAAGCTTCTCTTTTAAGTTATCAGCATGTTCATTGTTTCATTGCATCTGATCACATTTTGACACACATCTGTTGGCGTTGACGCTGCAATCCCATTGGTTGTTATCATGTGATTTGATGCTGATTGACAGATTCCTGTGTCATGTGATGGGTTCATTTTGGGATTTAAAGCAGTTTGATAATTAATTTGGACACATTTTCCACATTGAAGACCTTTATACAAGCGGCACAAAGAGCAAGAATTAGAAAGGTAACAAATATTTGTTAATCAGTTAGTAAATCTTGAGTTAATTAATGGGCAACTTCTTTTATAATGAGATATTAAACAGGTAAAAATCCTGTTTTATTTTGTCCGAAATCATAATGAAATTTTCTCTTTGATTGTTGCCTCAACCAAAAAGGTTATGTACAATGGGCTTGTTTGATGCTGTAGATGTGCTGTCACCTGTGTTCTCCGTACATCTCAATAAAATATATCACACTCCGGGTAACCTTAAACTATATAACCTTATAGGAATGAGCCGACAAGTCCAGACGTCACAGACTCAGGTGTATGAACAGCAGGAGGTTTTAAGCAGACAGGAATTACAGTCGGCTTTTAAAAAAACTCACAGTTCGGCGTACTTACATGAAGATGTTTGGACAGTAAAGTATGAGCAAACAGCGCAGAATATTTGTTAGAGAACATATGTGCATAGCTGGGTAATGCCAGGATGACAGAACAGGAATAAAAAGAAAGAACGCAGTGTTGGATTCATTCGGGAAAACCGGGAATGTGCCTGTTCCATCACGTTATGTCATTTAGTAATGCAAATTATGAGCTTTTTTCGCTCTGCGGTGCCTTAACTTTTAGCGTTACGTGTCCAATCCTGCAGCTGCAGCTTTACGATATCTTTAGCTTAATCTCTGTGGCCTTTAACTGAGCATAAAAGGTCAGTTCAGCCAGATTACAAAGCAGGTTTTTTCATGCGCAATGTTAGTGACATTAACAAGGATGGAACAATCAGAAGCTGTTCCCAGAAGAAGAGCTTATTTTGACAAGAACTGACGTGTGTGTTCACGTGATGTGGCCCTCTAGTGGCCAAAGTAAGACTAGCTTAATCTAACTTAACTTTAAATTATAAGGGCTCGGCCAAACAACACATTTTGTCTTTTAATTTGGAGAAATTGTTGCACATTCGATATGAGTATATTCCTAGCAAACAAACTGGTTTGGTGCAAGGCGTGCAGCAGACACACACACTCACACACACTCTTAGATTTGGACACACTCTTACAGACACACACAGATTGTGTTTCAGTGGGTGTATGTTGATGTGATGATCAAGTAGCTCACATATTGTTCAACCAGGGTTCAGCTCATTGTCCTTACGTCTTTGTTCTCTATGGGAGAATGACGACTAGTGTGTGTGTGTGTGTGTGTGTGTGTGTGTGTGCTCATATCCTAAAGAAAACTAATGTTAAACCTTCCAAGTGCGGAAATGTTGTCACCTTTTTTAGGTTTTTAGCGTTAATCCAGGCGTTAAGTGCATGTGTAAAGACTCCGGAATGTGCAATCAACACACATGGAATTGCACTTTGTGAACTCGTGCAACGTTTCGTGCATCTACACGTCCAAATGCCCCTCACGTGTCCCGCTCCATGTGTTTTTATTTACCTCTAATTATTCTTTATTGTGTGCATGTGTCCGTGTTTTTCCTTGTGTCTTCCTCCTCTGTGTTTAACACCACATCACACATCCCTTCGGGCGCTGGCTTAGCATCTGTTTGCTCGTATCATCCTTCACTTTTAACTCTGGGTGTGGACGGAGGGAATTGAACATGGATCAGCGCAAATCTCCGCCCTGCTCAGGTAGAGGACGGATTATATCCCAGAACAATGGATCCCCGAGGCCGCTTGCAATCTGATGTAACCCACTTTGATTGGATAATACCTGAGGTTGCATTCATGCCTCGACAAAAGGAGGATGAATGACCAAAATAGTGAAATAATAGAGAAATGGGAAGCAAACAGAACAGCAATAAGTCACCTTTTTTGTCGTTTTTCATCAACCTTTGATCCATTTCCCTTATTTAAACAATCTTTGCTTCAACTGCATAAAGTTCTTGTTTGCTTCTTTTCATTTGTTGGTCTTTTTTTGGTTTAACTTGCTTCTATTTTTAGCCTCCTCCTCTTCTTTACCATCTTTGCCAAAAGTTTCATCTGAGCTGCTCTCTTTTGTTGGCCTCCCTCCATTTCTTCTACCTCTTTCCTTCCTTTTCTTGCTCCTTCCATTCGCCCGAATTTCACCGTCTCCTCGCTCACTTTCTCCCTCTCTTGCCCTCCTTCTGTCACTGTGATTAGAGGAGTTGAGGAGATCAGAGGAGGGAAAGCCGGACCGGCACCACTGACCTTTCCCCTCCTTCTTTTTTCCTTCTCTCTCTCTCTCTCGTCTTAATGCCAAGCTCGCTTTCTCCTTGTTGTGTGTTTTTCCTCCTTTTCTTTTCCTTCTCCTACATGTTTTTTTGTCTGGGATTTTTTCAATGTTGACACAGTAGTTGTATTATTAGAAGTAGCTTGCCTTTACTTGTCTACTTTTACCGCTTATTTCCATACAGAATAATACGTATTTTTTAATATTTCCTTTGAAAGCAACAGGCTGGTAGAGTGAGGGAAGGCAGATATTGGAGCTATAAGTAAATGTACAGCATCTCTTGTCTGTTTCTAACACATTATGCTCCTTTTTAATGGGATTTTTGTCACCTGATTGATTTTTAGTAAATGTAGAAAGAGGACATCCTCATTCAAAGCTCTGATTGGTTGATTTTTTTTCTCTTTCTGGCGGAAACAGACAATTTTAGAGATATTTTATACACTAAATAGTTGCTGCACTGCCTCTAAATGGTTAAAATAAAATAACTGAGCAGGTTTAAAGTCATTTTAATGCATTAAAATGGATATAAATGATCTGTTATTGATCTGAACTCCTCACATCTTTCCCAGGCTCTTATTATTGAGATCCAGACTTGGTGATTACTTACAGGGGTCCTGCAGGGTCTTTGACCTCAATCACTGTTGAGACTTTGGTCATATGAACTTAAACATCCTTCACACTCTCTCACCTCCTCACACTTTCTCCTCATCCACCCCTGAAGCTCCATCGCACCCTACTCAACACCCTTTTGTCCCTGCTGCCCTCCTGTCCTCGTCTCCAACCCGCCAGCACCCTTTCATCCACTAATCACATTGAAATGCCAGGCATGACCTCCGAGTTTGACTCCCAAAAAAGACCCCGAAACCTTTGACTCATAAAAAACATTTGCTCCCGTCTGCACGAGGAGGTGATAACTAACTGTTTATCTCATAATTAGATTCACTCACAGTGTTAAAAACCTACAAACACAAAGATATATAAAGGAGACAAATAAAAAACACTCTTCGCTCACCATGTGGTTCATGGACTCTCACACACACATGACATGGCATGAATGGATTCAAGTTTTAAGAGCCTCGTATACATATATGAGCTCATGCCACTCATATGTCAGCTTATAAAAGCTTTCTGTGTGCCGCTTATGAGCTCTAAAAGCACTGCGTGATGTTTGCTAGATATCTCAGGAATGCCACCCTGAGCACAAAAAGGTTAATCTGTGGTTCACCGGGAGTTTAGGAGCCGCAGACAGAGTGCAGTGATGCTGAGTTTTTTGTTTGCGGCGCAGGGAGGAAAACTTGTGTTCGGTCGGCCTAGATGTTTTTTTTGTTTTTGCTGCTGCTTTCACTGTCTCTGTTTTTTACTCGGATATTTGACTCTGGTTGTAGTCAAAGCTGGTTTGTATCTCAAAAAAAGGAGCCTGAGGTGAAGGATTTGTGGTGAAACTCTGACCCATCTGTCTTCTTGGAAACTGCTGCAAAAAAAAAGAGCAGAACAAGAGGCGAATAAAGGCCATAAACACACCGTTAATCCGGCACAAAAGCATTGTTTATACGAGCAGTACGCGGTTGCACATGTGATGTTTGATGCGTAATTAGATCTCGGCTCTAAAACAATCTTGCACTTTTTCAATCAGCAGCCAGTTTCAGCTCCAACTGGATCTGATCCCTTTTTAAATCCCGTTTAAATCCCTTTACCTCTTTTAAAACGTTGTAAATCTGCCAAATTTGCACTGATGCAACTCTCACATCCATGTGAGCGAGTTGTTACTGAAGTCTCCGCTCTTCTGCTTCTGTTTTTCTGTCTTCTTGTTTGTTTTTGTTCTTCTTTCATTCATGAAGGGATTTCGAACAAAGACTCTCGCTCGGTTGCAGCTGTACCTCAGGCTCTGCAGCTAAAGTGTGACTTATTGACCAATTTTTTGACATGAGCAGGGGATTTTTCGAGCATCAGAATGTCTGGACTTGCACAGAAAATTCATCTCACATGGTCTGAAAGCATTGTTTGTAATATCCGACTTGTTTTTTTGTGTCTGCAGGGTGCCGATCCCAATGAGCCCTGTGCAGGCCAGGACTGCAGCGGAGGATGCAAGTGCAACCCAGAGAAAGGCAGCCGGGTGAGTCACATCTCATATGAATGACTGTTACAGTGAAATTCATGTTTTGTCAAAGTTCCAGCCTGAAAAAGTGCAACATATAAGTGTCATTCATACATGTTCGGTTGCAGTTTTCTTTGTCAGAAATTCAGTACACTTGCAAGACAATTTGGGTGCCATTTTTTTCAAAATATTTGACAAAAAGGACACAACTTTTTAGCTCATGATTTATAAAGACGTGAAGAGATGCTTCATTTTCTCTCATGAATAATGACTTAAATACATTTATGTCTATATTTGGTCCCATTGACTTCCCTTAAATCACATTGACGCAATTTGCAGTGTGAGTTTGTCATTAAACAGTCAGAAAGTTAGTTTATAATTAAGCAGAAATGGTGATTTGTAGTGAAAACAATGACATTATGTTGCATTTCTATGCAACTTTATGAGATTCTGCAGATATTAAACCCAATCTGTCGGTGTTGAACGCAGCTACAATGGAGTTTATGTTTGAATAAATAATGAGGATGCTTTTTATCATTTATATCCCGTTTCTTTTAAAAATGACACAGTCACACAAGTTTTCATCAAAAAATGTCAAAATATTAAAAAAGCATTTTCCCAATGCCTCTTTTCCCCAGTGATTTAATCTCCCATAATGCACCTTCTCATTACGACTCCTTTATTTTTTAAGTTAAGACAAAGAGGAAGTAACCAGTAATCATTATGTAATTAGTAATTGTTACGTTTTGTTAAATGTAATCATCCCTCACTAATCTCCTAAAACTATAATGACTTTAAACTGTAACTCGTGTTCGAATCTGCAGCTTTTAACATCAAACTCTGACGTTATCAATCTGTCGTCTGCATATTTCATCATTCGTGGCGGCAGAGTGCCTGTTTGAGATCTGCAGTGATGTAATATCTCTTGTAATAAGCAGGTTTCTGGGCTGTTTGCTGTGAGGTTTCACAGACAGAGTTAATTTTGTAATTTGCAGAATACAAGCTCAGAAAACAGTGTTTACTCTGTGAGAAGTGCAGTTATTTCAATTGAAGGCTCCCATTAAAAACCTGTTTTGGGAATTTTCAGCTGCGGAAACAAGTAAATTATTGCCAATTCATTAAGAAATGACGACTCCTGGGGCCCCGAAGTTTGATTTCCATCTCTTTCCATCACACTACCACACACGTTTACACCCAGACATTATCGCTGTTTGACATATATCAAAGTGTATTTGTGTCGTTTTTTGTTTTTGTTATACATGTTTCAACAGTCTTTATCTATAGACTCTATAGGAATGTCTCCAGGCAACCAACAATCAGAGACCCGCAAAAACAAAAACAGTGTCTTCAGGCGAGGAACTCATTTTCTTGTCACTGCCGCCATTAAATCAACTTCTATCCGTCATCATTAATAACCAAACAAGTGTTGAGAGACTGAGGTGACACTCTGTCATCGGTGGATGACTGCTTAATCTCACTCTCAGCGGAGGGAGGAGAGACTTTTACTGCTATATTGTTTAAGTTTGAGCTCATAAAAATACTTTAAACACTGTTGGTCTAGTTTATTCTACAGGAAAGTGACATTTTTTTATAAGGTTTTCATATATTCTGCACGGCAACAGCAAGTTCAACCAATCAGAAGTTTAGTCGAGGCTCTATGTGGCCTGAAAGATAAAACCCAGGACATAAAAAGCCCTTTTGACAGTCCTCACCCTCCTCCTGACAGAGTTTAATATTTCTGCTGCATAGCAAAGTGCATAAGTAGCCTTAAGAAGAGCGCAGAAAGTCTGCAGAGCTGTATTAACATTCCCTTGGGGCATCATTTCCATTCAGGAGGGTTGGGATCCTGTTTTTGTCCCCTGCAGTGTCAGTTTATATCCCCCGGGTTTTGTGTCTCAGGCTGCACATACGAGCCGCCAGATCGTCTGACTGGAGGAGTTTGAACCAGTGAGAGCTAGAGAAAGTTATGTGAAAGTTTTGTGGGTTAAAATAACAGAGATGGTGTCTGACTACAGCCAATAAAAAAGGCTAGTTGCTAGAAAATTGAATATGAGTCAAAAAATAAGATATAAGATAAAGTACTAAAGAGGAATGTTAATGTTAGTGAAGATTTTAAGGACATAATAGTGGAAATTCGGCTGTTTAATGCAGTCGTTTTTAGCTAAAAGATGATCTTTTATAGACAAATCTCATGCACCTGCAACACTTTTATTGCAAGTCTCACCTTCTGCATGAATCAGGAAGTGCAGTATTATCTCTTGGTGAAGCTACTATGGGTGACGATACCGTAAGATTTAAAAAAATAAGGGGAAAAAAAATCTCCAAAAGAAATCAGCTGACAGCTCTGCATGGCTGTATTCACCTCTGGCCAAAAACCAGACTAACAGTAAGCTTCTTGCTGTAGCTCGGCCTCTTTCAGCCTGTATCCAAACAACAATTACTGTCTGACACCGAAGCCTACACTTACTGCCTGCCTACTGTACGCCAGTTCGGGTAAATAACACAGTGACGACCTCCACATTACACCCAGGGTCCTCCAGGTAAATGATATAGCTCAGGTAATACCACCTACCTCTGTACAGGCCTCGTGCTCGGCCTAAATGACACAGTCAGGTACCCTCTTTACCTCTTACTGTTGGGAGACGTTCAAGCGTTTAGGTGCTTATTTATCTCTTTTCAGTTTTACTTTTGCACTCACAGGTCAGAGGGGTGACACGTGTTCACAATCATAGCTGTTAAAGGCCCTGAGGTTCACAGGTGGAAGGTAGTTCAGGTGCACAACAAAGATGCTTGACTTACCGTTTTCAGTCTTATAGGACAGCTACACTGTTTTAAAAGAAATATTGTCTGTTTTTAAACATGATTTTGACTGCTAGTTCTTAGTTTCAGAGCAGAATAAAGTGAATTCAGTCACAATCCCATTTACACCCTAAAAACTGTTGGACATTTTGCAAGAAAGTTGGAGTCCAGGTTGGTTTTGTGGTCTGGAGAAACATGCTAATAAAGAAATTTAGATGTGAATAAGTGCACTTGGACTTAAAAATCATCTTCTATAATCAGTCTTAAAATCATTTTTCCACAAGGATCAATAATGGGAATTATCAGTTTTATGTCTGACATTAAAAACGTTTCTGATTCGCATTATATTTTCCTAAAACATGGCTTCTTAGTGAAAGTTTAGCTAGCTGTCATCTGCAGCTTTGCCCTTTAAAAACTGCTATAACATGTCATTTGCAGTCTATACACTGACAGACCTCATATTATGGCATCAATGCAGGTCTTAGACCCAACTCGTAGATAAAAGACAGAAAAATATAAGAGGAAAATACTCAGTGAGCCAATTATTCCCTGATTGTTGTCTCAGGATGTTTCTGTAGCTTTGAATCAAATCGATCAATATCTCAGTTTCTCCTTTATGACCTCAGGAGAAGATGTTCACCGTCAAATTTAATGTGAGTTTTTGTTTCGTGTTATCAGACAGGATTTATGCCTGCAGGCGACGTTTGTTAAAAAAGAAAAATAATAACAACATGAGTAATAATGAGATGAATCAAACACAGCTGAGGCCTGACGGAGTGTAAATGTCATAATGTGCAATTCACTCTGTTGATGCCTGAGGCGGGAAACTTTTCTGGTCTTTTAGCCGCCGTCTGTCAGAGCACGAGGTCACCCGTACAGCAAAACAAACGTACAAGCTTATCAGAGGTTCATCTCTTAAAGTGATCAATCATGGGATGTGATACCACGAAGCGGGAGAACAGAATGTGCAGGTGCTGTTTCTCTGCAGGTACTGAAAGTTAAACTCTGTTGCATCAAATGCAAAGAAAAAACTTCATTAATGCTCATCAGTTCACATTTATTTATTGAATATTGTTGCATGTAAAAGTAAAAGTTAGAAATCCAACAGATCTCAGCTTAAATGTGTTAACTTTTGCCTTTTTTGGACATTTTAAATTTGGTATTATTACTCTCAAACCCTCATAGATGCATTGTGGCCTTACAGTTCTTCAGTTATAAGCTTTTATGGTTTGATATGTCAAATAGGTCCAAATTAACCCAAAAAGTAGATGTTAAAATATTAAAATAAGGTCACAACAATAACAAATAAAAGTTTAAAGACTAATTTTACATTTTGGTAAAAGATGCTAGTTGAAGCTTGAGAAGAGATTGATGAAAAGATTGATACCACTCTCATATCAGTGTGTTTAAATTGTGTCTGATGCAATCTGTTAGCTTATTTTAGCATCAAAAATGGAAGCAGATGAAAAGGAAAAGATATTGCCTTGTTTTTTTCTGAAGATAATCTCCTACCTGCACCTCAAAAGCTAAGAAAGAACTCCTTTCACTTCTTTAAACTCATATAAAAGCCCTGTTGTTCCCCCTCTTTTTTCATTTTTTATGCTAAGCTACGCTACGCTAACCAGCTGCTGTCTTTAGCTTTGTATTTACTGTACAGACATGAGAGTGGTATCAATCATCTTATCTAACTCTTGGCAAGAGAGCCAATAAAAGCATTTTGCAAAATATTAAACTTTTCTCGTAAAGGGCAAATCACAACAAACTCATTTTTCAACCTCCACATTCATATTAGAAGCAGTCACATTTATTTAACGTGCAGGTTATCACCGGTTAAAAAAAAAAACAAAAAAAAAACTAGACTTGGAAAAAAGCCTTGACCTTTGCAAGCACTGAAAAACAAACTTCATATTTCCATTGTTACTTATGCTGTTTGCCCTTTCGTACAGATGTTTTGGCTCACATTTACCATCGTCCGTGCCAAAACGTCCTGCGGGCGTTGCATGCACAGGTACATAGTTATTACTAATAGAGGAGGAGGAGGGCAGAACCGACATGTCAGAACATAAGAGTACGAACTGTAGATGTTTCCTCCGGCCAACGAATGTGGCATGTTTCTTCAGACCACCGCTAATAATGGGAGGAACAAACACTCATCCTGTCAACTTTGTGTGTTTATGACAGATAAAGAGGGTTTAAATCACTCGAAATCTGGTGGGTAGAAAAGTTCGTACGCCTCTTGAATCCGTCGCTAAAGCCCGAGTACGACACACCGAAACATACGGAAGACACGAACCTTACGGTGTGTGTTGGTTTTAGTTGGTTTTCATTATTAACGGCCAAAGGGTCGTAGTTTTATTTACAAGATTTTTGAGAAAATACTGTGTTTAAAGGTCGTGTTGACATGTTTGGCTTTAATATCTGTAACATATTGGATCCATTCGGTCCAATAACATCCGCTGCCGTCGGGTAAACTCTGCAGGTCAAAGGGCAGTGTGTGTGTGTGTGTGTGTGTGTGTTAGGTCAAAACACTGGAGCTTTTTCAAATCACACAAAGGTTAAGAAGGATGTGCTTTTATCTGATTTGGCCAGACTTCTTTCTGTGTCAATCAGAAACAGGCTTCAAACATTTTCTGTCATCAATCAAGATGTTTTATTTTCTTTTTTTGAAACGATGACATCTTCTATCTATAAATTCATCTCATTGTTACTTCAGAAATCCAAAAAGTTGGAAGCGAGGAAGCCATAAATCACAACACAATTGAGTCATTTCATGCTTCGTTATCTCATCTGTGCTCCGGTGTCACCGTGAGTTTAATTATTTTAGTTTTACATTTCACTCACATGGTGTTTTTTTTAAATAATGAGTTTAAACTGACACACACACCTGAGGCAGGTAGATTCATTCCAGCATGGAAAGAAACAACAACAGCTGGTATCGGTTTAATTAATCGGATTTTCCACTCAAACAGCAGGAAATGTATTGATTTAACAGTGAGAGAATGTAACTAAGTATAGTTACTATTAGCAGTTTGAAAAATATCTTAAATCGGGTCAAAATAGATGATTTACAATGTTAAAATGCACTTAAAGAGCCTCTTGGTAGCCAAAAAATAATGAATTAGTTTATCGTATAATTGATTAAATGATGGAAAACGGTTTTTAAAAATGCTGTCAGAGTCCAAAGTGAGAAAATTGAAAAGAAATTAACATTTAATGAGTAAAAAAACAGAAAAAAGAGGAAAATCTACACAATTGAAAAGCTGAAAGCTAATAAAGAATAAATAATAAATCATGAATAATAATTTTGTTCCTAATTAACCAGAGTGATAATAAAAGAAACGCTGTGATTGGCTGAAAAAGCGACACACACACACACACACACACACACACACACCCAGACAACAAAGGGGAAGCAGAGGTAAAAGGGTGAATAGACGGAGGAGAAGAGTGAGTGCAGCGGCCTCCCCCCTTTTTAAAAGACGATGAGGGTAAAGTGATAGTGGATGTGTGTCTCGGTGGGATGGGAAGATAAGAAAACGAGGGATGAAGCCCCCTTCAGCCGGGGCCTCTCGATGAAAGACTGCATCTCTCCATCTCTGAATTCCTTCACTTTAATCCTGAAGCAGGTAGAGAAGAGAAGAAGAAGAAAGAGAAAGAGAGAAAGAAAGAAAGATTGGCAGAATTCCTTTATGTTGAAGCACATGAGAAAGAAAGAAAGAAAGAAAGACAGAGAGACGGAGGAGGAGAAAGATCAGATTGACCCAAATTTTCATGTTTATTCTTGAAGCAAGTAAAGAAAGAGATGAGAGGAGGACGAGAAGAAGACTTATTTAGGTCACAAAGCAGAGACAAATACAAACAAAGCTGGTCTGCAGGAAAGAGGAGAGAAAAAAGTGAAAACAGGAGGACGTTATGATTGAAAATAGAAGAGAAAAGTAACTTTAATCACAAAAACAGTGAAGAAGAGGAAGAAAGATGAAGCTCAAGAAAAAGGCTTGAAGTTAAAACAAGAGAAGAAGAATAAGGCTCTTAGATAAACCTGATAAAAAGCCCTCGACTGTCTCCAAATGTGCAAGAAACCCCGCTGAAGCTGCATGTTGGAGGTGTTTTCCCGGCATGGATCGGCTCGGTTCGACTCTTCTTGCTCCTTTTTTAACGTTTGAGCCTCGTGGATGTGAACTAACCAGCAGCATCAGAGTGAAGTCGAGTCTGTGATGCAAAAACTGGCAGAAGCAGCATTTTTAAACGGCTGAGCTGCAAACAAAAGAGCACGTCTTTGTTCGGTTCTTCCTCCCAGATGTTCAAGCTAAGTCAACGATAGAAGATGACGTAAACTGTCGCTTCGATCCCTCCGTTTCCAGCTCCAGCTGATGAAATAAAGTTTATCAGTGATGCAGTAAATGAACAGTTCAGGATACAGTTTTTGTGCGGGAATAAAAGCTGCAGCTTCTTGGGGGAATAAAAGTAGAGCTCCGTTGTTGTTTCCCAGCTGCTGAAGAGGTGAAGAGGAGGCAGCATCGCTGTGACAAACAGATATAATCCTGCTTATGTTTGAGAACGAGGCGTCTGCAGCCGAAAACAGGCAGCAAAACACACGAAACACACAGAAATCAGGCTGCAGGACGTCGAGGAAACGACCTGGAAATGGAGAAAACATGATGCACGGCTCTCTGGGTTTGGAACCGTTTGAATTTAAATGCATGTGGACTTTTTGCCTCATGTTTTTGTCTGTTTTTATTTATTTATTTCATGCATCAGACGGTTTGAGTCCATTGATTAAAGGGTTTACGATGAGAAGCCTGTGACACCTAAAGTCTGCAAAAAGTCCTTTAACTTTACTCTTAAATACAGAGAAAATCATGGAAAGAGAAGGAAAAGTAGTATTGAGATGTGATATGAGATGACAGACCTCATGTATCTCGTCACACACACACACACACACACATGCACACACACACACACAGGCTCAGATTGGACACAGATGATAAGAGTTGGCTGCAATAAGAAGCAGAGACGAGCCTGAATGATGACTTTGATCTCTGTTGTGTTTTTATCGGACCATATATCTCCAACCTGTCTCTCTCTCCTGTCTCTCTCTCTATGTCTCTCTCTCTCTCTCTGTCTCCCTCCTGTCTGTCTGTCTCTCTCTCTCTCTCTCCTGCCTGTCTGTCCCTCTCTCTGTCTCTCTCCATGCGTTCTCTAATCTGTTGTGTTTGTGATTATTAGGCTTGTCCGGGTTTTGCTGAGTGAGCGTTTGCTAGTGTATTTTAGAGATTGTGCGAGTGGTAATTTTATGTTTCTGTATTTTTGTGCTTCTGTGTGTGTGCGTGTATGTGAGCCTGTGTGTGTGTGTGTGTGTGTGTGTGTGACATGTATAGTGATGCTCCTGCAGACCGGTCTAATGTACAGCAGAGTCTTATCGCACACTGCTGGGCCCCTGTGAGGCATTTTATCAGGCTGTCCCTCATGGTGAGGCTGCAGTCTAAAAATGGTGGGGGTCTCTTGTTTAGGCTTCGTCTTATGACACACACACACACACACACACACACACACACACACACACATATAAGACACACATACACACGGGCAGGAGAGCAGCCGTTTTGCCTCCTTCTTCAAACAAAAAACAATCTGCTCGTCTTTTAATCTGAAGTTAAATAATGAAAAGATGCAAGTAAACTTTGAACACACACACATATGCAAACACACACACACACACACAGCTCTCTCATCCACTCACCAAACACGGAGTTTAGTCTAGGAAAGGTCAAAGGTCACAGCCACCACAAAAGCCAGAGTAAACCAGAAGGTCAGGGGCACCAGGATGACAGACTCAGAGATAGACAGGCATGTGTGTGTGTGTGTGTGTCTGTGTGTGTGTGTGTGTGTGTGTGTGTGTGTGTGTGTGTGTGTGTGTGTCTTTAACCCATTTGAACCTCCAATAGCTTTGAAACCTATAACTTCATTCATTTTTGTCCAAAAATGCAGATATACAAGCAAAAACTGAAGTGTGTCTGGTGCACACTGCTGCCCTCACATGGCTGCTTTAGGTACTTCAGTGATGTTACTTTGGGCTGTGTGATTAAAAATAACAGTTTAATGCTGTTTTAATGTAAAAAACAAGTATCTGCAGCCATAAAAATGTAAAAAACAGACTTAACTCAGTGCTTGCTGACTAGATTTTTCTCTGAAAACTGTTAAATGAAATGAAAGCTGCAGAAAAAAGGCCAGTAAGTGAACCTTACACTGGCCACTTTCGCAACTTAGACTACATTTAAGTGGCTTTATTAAGGCAAACTTAGCAAAAGTAATATGTTCAATAAGTTAAAATAGGCAAATAACATTGTTATATGAAGCATTCAGGTATTTTCACCATGAAGTTTTGCAGAATTTTAAAGAAAAAGTGCTAAAATTTACATTTTTGTTTGATTTTAGGCGTTAAATTGATGTTTCTGTTCTCATCTAATATAAATCTCATTCATATCACAGTCATTAAACTGTCAGAAGCTCTTTTTGAACCTTTTGGCTGTCTTTTGCACACAGAGCAGAAATTAGACAACTTCTGGGTGATCCAAGGTCTTACACACACGTACACATATATGTAACACACACACACACATAAAAACACACACACACTGACACAAACTGCAGGAATGTACACAACTGCTTATTACTGATTTTATAGGTTCTTGTTATTTGATTCGATGATGACGGCACAGTTATTTATGACATTTCCACTTACACACACACACACACACACACACACACACACACACACATCGTTAACACAAACTCAAAGCATCATTTACGCTTTTTTTCTGTTCCTCTTTAGCATCATTGTCCTGCCCTGCTCGTTACCCGAGCAGAAACTCAGTGACGTGCTGTTAAACATGTCGACGCTCATCAGCTTTTAACGAGAAAAAAACACTTTGAGATGTGCGTTTAAGTGTGTGTGTGTGTGTGTGTGTGTGTGTGTGTGTGTGCGGTATGTTAATCTTAAACTCATATTCACACACTTTTATCTAAACTTAACACACAAAAAGTTAATATAGAAACATGTAACTGATGCTTCCTTTGATGTAGCCCCGCCCTCTGTGGTCGGGGGGCCTCGTCTGCAGGTTGGGTGGGCGTCTGATCGTATCAGGAGGGGGGTTAAAAAAAAAAAAAACCTCTGATGTATCTGTAGACTTTTGTTTTAGAGGAGCAGAGCAAGGAGATAAGTGGAGGAGAAGAGTCCCACGCCGCCTCCACCACCGCCGCCGCCGCCGCCACCGATGATGCAGACACACACTGATACAGAAAATATGCACATAAGCGAGCATTAACAAACTGTGCAGGAATCTCAATCCCTACCTAACTAAACACAGCTGGACGGAGCTCATCCTCACACACACACACACACACACACTTCGCCTCTTTTGTCACGCCGGCGGCGGCGGCGGGTGGGGGGGAAAGCGACCACCTCTCCTCGCCTGTTGTATACAAAGCGAGGCGAAGCTGAAAGACGCTTTCGCTCGCCGCATAGTTTTGAGTCTAAATGAGGTCGTTTCTTGTTTGTCGTCTCTTTGCATGTTGTTTTTTCCCGTCTTTCGCCGTTCTGTCAGCGGAGGCGAGTGTTGTTTGTACATGACGGGATTCTCGTCGGCGTGGATTCTGGATTTTGTTGTTGTGACAGTCGCAGCTTTCAAAATTTACCGTTTCGGCGCCAAAAAATCTCAAACAGACTCAAATAAGTTTGTATTTGCTGTCAGCAGATTGACGGGAACATCAGGACATCTGTCGGGGTTTAAAAAAGGTTAAAACATGAGAAAGTAAATCTTTCCCGACTCATTTCCTTCCATCAGAGGTCGTGAACTTATCAATCGCACCTCATTTAGCAAACACCACCAGACGAGACTGTAAAAACTTGCAGAGATGCTCATTTAAAATTAACTACAGCTGATGACTTCAGACTCGTTTTTGTGACGTCTGAGGCTCTAAATGCTCCAACAAATCATTAAAAACAGGAAGTAGAACATAAAAAGTGCCTTTTACACCATATTTTCCCACGTTTGCTGCCTTTTGTGCTTCATTCACGACTTTTTCCCCTCTCCTCAGTGATCCTCCAGCTGATGATGCATCCGATCTTGATAATTCCTCCCGTAAAACACACTCTGGCGCGGAGTAAAAGGAAAAAAAATGTCCGAAGCTCAAACTTCAGATGGTATCTTTAAACTCGGGGTGGTTAAACACGTCTGGTTTGTTCAACAAAGGGACGTTTTTATCCGTAATTCAACTTTATGGCTCAGAAACGGCGATTTAAATGAGATCAACCAGGATCTTTTCCACCAAAATAAAATGTTTCGACGTGAATTTTCTCCTCGTTAATCATCGTTTACTCCGGTGAATCCGCCCTGAGAGGTAAACAGCGTGTAATTGAGCGTAGTAATTCATTTTAAAGCTTTTAGCAAACATCTTCATCTGCATGACGTCAACAGTCGAATCTGTTTGTTCGTTTTTTTAAAGGATTTAAAGGTTGAAACGAGCCTTTTGTGCCAATTACATCAGCTGTCTGTGTTAGTTTAAATTAATTTATGGTTCTGAGCTTCTTTTTAGAAACATTTTAGAGGAAAAACACACTTTGTTTCACTCTTAAAGCTCATAATATCAAAGAAAAGAGCAAAGTAAAAGGTTTTATAAGCGTCTTTTCTCTGTTTTTTTACGTCTTCCACCTCGTTTGTCAGCTGAGAAAACAGCACATCTTTATGACATCATCACCGTGGGACAGCGGGGCCCGCCGAGCACTAATGAGGTTTTTATTGGAGGGGAAAGCACCTGGATGAAAAGAGGGAACAGGTTGTTTGTTTAATGGCGGCCATCAGCACAAACAGACGAGGCCGAGGTGGAGAGGAGGGGTGGGAACGCGTCGGAGGCAGGAAGAGCAGCGGGATCAGACACAAAGAGACACCAACAAAGACATGAAATCATTAAAACATCTTCCATTTAACACAATCTCACTGTTTATGAGTGAAACAGATGTTTTTTTCTAATTGATAAGAAGTTATTTACACATAGTTTCACTCCTTTCTTTTAAAAAAGTCCCAGTATTTCTTAATTAGTTGACAAAAAAGGTTGTGATCCGACAGTTTTCACTTAAATCAGCCTTTATTTAAATCATGAGAAACATTGAGGTCATGTACTTTTCTTTGATTTACTGAGCAAATAGACAGAAAATAACAGAATACAGTTAAAAACAATCATTTCCAGGATATGAATCGTTTTAATTACGGTTTTAAATTGACTCTAAGTTCAATTTTCAAGTTTAATGTGGAAAAGTAGTTTCAGTTTTCCTGAAATAAATGTTTTTTCATGCAGGACTTCAGTCAGTTTATGAGCCAGATTATTAAATAACTTATAAAAGACGGCAAATTTAACACATAGACACCAACTCCTGTCATGTCTAACTATTAAATATGTCAAATTTAAGAGGTTGGCGTTCAATTTGACAAGAATCTTGCAGATTTACAACAAAATTCTGTCAATTAAACAAGTAATTTCTGCATTAATGCATCATTTTTATTATAATTAAAGATTTAAACAGCATGAAATACAGGTGTGTAACATCCTCAGAGCCTTTCTGCTCCCAGTTTAATGTTTCCAAACTCTTAAAGTATTTGAGAAGTTCATTCTTAACGCCCACATGCTCCTCTCTCCCTGTTATCGCTCCTCCTCGGCAGGACCGACACGTCTGAGATAAACCGAGGTGTTTTGCTTCGCGCTCTGATTGCAGGCGAGGATACGAGAGCGGAGAGAAAGAGGGCCGACATGACCGAAACATTCCCGTCCGGAGACGCTTTTCCCTCCCGGCTGTGGGAGCTTTTTCTTTCCGTTAGTGTTTGCACTTGTTTCATCTCCTGCAGCATCAGAAAAGTCTCGTTCTTTGAGCACGTTTTTGTTTTTTCCCTTTTTTTTGTGTTCGAGGCCGTTTGAGGGTTTTTTCGCCGAGTCATGTGTGTGTTTGCGTGTCGGCTCCGAGCTGTAACCGGGTTACCGGCGCTGCCTCGCTGATTAAACTTGCACCCAAAGACCCACCGTTTTGCAAGCCGCCAACCCCCCCCCTCGAAAAACCCCCCCACCTCCACCACCTCCTCTCCACGTTGCTCCCATCAGAGCCCCCCAGTGAGCATGTGGTGTGACAGCTCAAATCTTCCCCCCCTGCACACTCGCCGCTCAAAACAATGCGTCCCCGATAAACCCTCAGGGCCTGAGGGTGTGTGTGTTGGTGTTTGCACGGGCGTGCGTTCACGAACCACACACACACACACACACACACACGCTGGTTTTCACATGCATAGCGGCTAGAATCTGTCTGTCCAAGCACTCTCCTCTATCAGGAAGTGAGGTCGGCTCGATGGGAGCAGTAAGTCCAGAGAGCTTAGCGGCCCAGAATGGGCTCCATTGTGCCCTTTGTGCAGGGGGGGATTTGGGCCTACAAACTGACCAGTCTGCTGGAAGGTGATGAGGATGGAAGGTCTGGAAGAACCGGGCGGAGACCCGACGGGCTGGCATGAAAACAGACGGCGATGCCAACTGGCAAGGGGGCGTCTGGGCTCGGCTCGGCTCGGCGAGACTTTGGCGAAAGGATGGACTGATGTGTGATAAAATTTGACTCCCTCTGTGTGTGTGTGTGTGTGTGTGTGTGTGTGTGTGTGTGAGTGTGTGTGTGAGCAAAGTGTTTTATCTGTGAAACTGTGTTTTCACGAGAAACCAAGACGATAACCGACACGATAATCAAGCAATAACCAAAAGTAGAGCTCAATCTGATCAAATTTAGCCCCTTTTTTTTAACCAAATAGTCACTTTAAGAGTTTCTTGTCTGCAAACATCCAGCAGGAGACGAAACTAGTGACTTTATTTACTCTGTTTAAGTTGAGTTTAGAGGCAAAACCTGATGTGATTCACCTTAATTTCCTTTTTCTTTATTGGTTTTCCGTGTATTTCCCCTCTTTTTTCGCTCCCTTTCATCGCCTCCCTCTTTCATCTCGTCCTCTGTGATCTCCTCCACTGCAGACTGCATTTTTTTAATTCCACGCCGTCCAAAACCTCCTGAAACTCACCTCACTTCCTCCTTCAGAGTCACTCAGAAGTCTCACCTCCAGCAAAAAAGCATAATTCAACACAAAGCATCTTTCACCTCAGCGTACCCTTCACCCCTCACCTCTTACATAACAGACGAAACACCCAGCCGAGTCTTAGAAAGTGACTCCTGCGACCTGAAAAATAGATAGCAGAGAAACGCCGGAGCCTTTTAACGAGACGACCCCCCCCCCTGGACCCTTTTAAGTGTCTGTTAGCATGAAAAACAGACGAGCGGGTCGCAGAAGGACTCTGACCGTTAATTCAAACTGAAGGAGGTTGAGGAGGTCTGAGAGGAGAAGAGAGTGATGGAGGGATGAGACGAGGCGTGAGAGAAAGTGGGAGACCCCCCCCCCCAACCCCCTGCATATTTTCTCCAGGTGAAACCAGGTGTGAGTTTGTGAGCCAGACAGCCCCCCCGTCAGGCCGCCTTCACCTGGGCACGGCCCTGTCATTACAGTTACCTGCCTGCCCCCCCTCCTCACCTCCCTCGAGGCCACGAGAAGCTAATCCAGGATCAGCGACGCTTTAAGAGAGTGAAGGAAAAGTGTGAAGTGCAGGAGTGTTTTGGCCTCCCATGCTAAGCTAAGCTAAGCTAGGCTAAGCTGGGCTAAGCTAACGGGCAACTAAATGTAGCTTCATATTCAGCAGACTGAAACTATCATCTGATCTGCTAATATTGACCTGATGAGTCATGTTATTGTCCTCCAAAAGTGTCACATTTAAAGGATATTATGGATTAAAACACCTTATTGATTGATTTCATGCTAATCGACCCTGATTCTTTAACACACAGAAGAAAACACACAGTCATCAGTCTTTATCCAAAAGGTTTGGGTGCTAAAAAAACTTCCTGCAGGTTTAAAACAAAAGCTAAAGATCGTCTGTAACTTGTGTTTGATGTCTCATCGTCTCCTGATGTCAGATTATTTTATTCCACGAGTTGAAGGCGTTTGTGTCTGCAGGCGGAGGAGCAGTTAGAAATGAACGAGACCAGGTGTGATGCAGAAAAGTGCCTTCCTTTATGTTTCGTGTGTGTGTGTGTGTGTGTTGGGCTAATAGAGGGGTGTGTGAACCTTCACCTTGTGTGTAATGAAGGGTGTGCAACATGTGCAGCTTTCAGTGTGTGAGTGCAATTAAGAGAGCATAATCTGGGGTTTAAGTTTAGATTAAGTTAAAGGCAAAGTTAAGGGTGATTTTTAATGTAACACACACACACACACACACACACACGCACACACGTTCATGCATGCAGGTGTTTACATGCATTTAAATGAATCTGTAAATGTCTCGTAAATGCACATCTGCAGCTCTCGTTTGCTTGTTAACATCACCGTGTGACGTCGCTCTGAATGCATTTATGAGCATATTTCTTCTCTGTGTGGCCGTTAAACAGAACTAATCTCAATATAATTTACATTTATCTATATTTTAATGAGATTCCCTGTTTGCTTTTTAATAAAACAGGATTTTTTTAAACTAACTGACTGTATAAAAACAATAATTTACCAGATTTCAGCTCGTCTGACTCAGTTTTTCTGCTCTGAAAGTAAAATCCTGTGACTTTCCTTTGACACCAGTGCAGACATCTGTCCGTCTGCTCTCCCTCTGCCCTCTTACACTGTCGAAAACAGAAACTAATGGCAGGTTGTCAGTGTTTAAAGCTGCAGTGTGTGTGTGTGTGTGTTTGTGCCTCTGAAGGGCGGGATTCCTTTGGCCTGTTCGCTCATTCAACTCTAAATCAGCAAAAAACCCACCTGCTCATGTTGTTTCTCTGCGTTTCTGCCGCCCCCATGTGGTCGAAAACCAGCATCGCACCCGTGCCTGCAGCACATGCACATGCACATCGAGATAAAAGCTTTCAAACTTTGTCTAATCCCCCTGAAAAAGTGCATCCTTTCAAACTTTATCATAAATTCAAATGAAAAAATTCCTTTTCTTTGCGACTCAAAGTGACAGTTTTTTTCTTTCGGACCACCTTCGCGGCCCACATGTCGCTGCACGCCCACGCAAAGCTCCTCGCCGTCCCTTTTAGATTTGGGATTGTGAGGCTCACGTGTTAACAGGAGAAAAAACACACACACACACACACACAGCTGGGTTTTCCGCCCGGACTTGTCCTTGTCTCATGTAAACACGCCCATCAAATCCATAACATGAAGACAAAATGGCGTCCTCAGGGATCTGTGGCCTGAGCGGCGTCTCATCAGGCCGATGATGGCGTGCAACTGAGGTTTTTTTAATGAAAGGAGGGAAAAAATGATGTGAAAATAGAGAAAATGTTTTAACCCAGACGACATCAGAAGAAGATGAGGGTGAGATGAAGGAAAAGAGTCAGAAATCTGAGATGATCACATCAATTTCAGTCCATTTTCTTTATTTCTCAGATATAAAATAAAAGAAAACAATAAAAAATTCAGTTAAAAAAGCTTGTAAATGAACATTTTGGAGGTGAGTCGGGATGTTGAGGCGTAAAACAAAGCAGATATTAAAGTGTTCAAGTAAAAGTCTGACGTTGTTCTATATTTTTCTTACTGCAAAACAATTTCCATCAAAAGACAAAACATCCACCTCTTGTTTCCATTAATGCTGCGGACATAAAGCTTTAAAAATGTGTCACAATTATTAAAAAATTCCTTTTAAACAAAATGAAATAACTTCCTGAAGCAAAAAGCACTCAGGCAGGAGTTGGGGACAGTTTTCAAAGGAGGAAAAAGTTGTATTTTTGCAGCAGGACGACTCAGATTAATGAACTAGCAGAATTAATTAGAATTTAATTAGAATTTAATGGTAATTAAAAAAAGATAATGGTCTAAAATGCTTGAATCAAAATAAAAAAAGAGAAAAAAACGTAAGATAGATGAGGATGTTTCTGTAGTTTAGTTTCATAATTTGACAAAGAAGCAAAAACAGGCTGAAAAAGGAGCGAACAACGAACAGATGATGCTTCTTCTTTCCTTCTCGGCGTTAAACGAGTCTCCTCTCTCGTCTCAGGGTCGTCCGGGGCCTCTGGGTAACGTTGGCACAAGTGGACCTGAGGGGCCACGTGGGGGCCTGGGGCCTTCAGGGCCTAAAGGAGAGAAGGGCCAAATTGGACTGAAAGGACCATCTGGCCCCAAAGGAGACAAAGTGAGTGTTAATTTGTCGGTTTTTAACCTGAAATATTGATCAGAGAACCGATAAACTCTGAATCAAATGAAACTGTGTGCAGTAACACGTTTCCACCACCAGGTGTCACTGTGTGAATGTATTTCAAATGAACAGTATTGATTATTTACTCTATGCAGGGACCTATGGGGGTGCCAGGGTTTCAAGGAAACGATGGAGTACCTGTAAGTACAACAATACACACAACTATACACACAACAATACATACAACAATACACACAAAATACACACAAATACTTGATTTTACTGCAGTTTCTGTGTTTAAACAGCTGATGTTGCCGTTTGAAGCGACGGATCGGATGTTATTTCGTTCCTCTTAAGACATAAAAAGTCACATTGTTATAAAAAATAATCCCTCAGTAGCTTCACCCCCCCTCGTCGTCTCTGTGCAGGGTCACCCGGGTCAGGAGGGGGGCCGAGGACCGCCAGGACTGGACGGTTGTAACGGGACCAGAGGAGAACCTGGAGATCCCGGCTTCGGGGTCGGAGTGACGGGACCTCCAGGATTTGATGTGAGGACTTTTTATTTGTTTATGTTTTTATTTATTTTTTGGATGTTTGAATCTTATTATTGTCACGTTTATCGTCACATGTGATCAATAATCAGATACTGACGGCGTCTTCTCCTCTAACAGGGGCCAATTGGGCCGAAGGGACAGAAAGGAGAACCCATCTTGATCACGGACGGTGGCATCACGGTGAGGTCACACACACACACACACACACACAAACACACACACACACACACACCATACACACACACATTTACTTAACTTTTTAACCGAAGTTTGACTTTAAATTTCAACAGCAGATAATAAGAAGCAATTTTGCAGATTTTATGAAATTTGGTGACAAACTGATGATTTTTTGTGTTTTTTTTCTTGGATTCAAAGATTTTAAGACCTGAAAACATTTTGAAAAACTAGAATTGTTCAATCAAAATGAAATCGACCCAAAACTGTGAACTGAGTATTTTTTGCTTTTTGTAAATTTATACCATCATTATCCTGTTTTTTAAAATCTTTTTAGAAACTGTTATAACTCTTTGTGCAACTGTAGCAGAGTTCATGTATTACCTGCACAATTCAGTCTGAGCTATATTGTTTATGACCAGCAGGTGGTGCTGTTTAGTCAAATTCAGTGGTAATAACAAAGACGTCATTAGTCAGGCTCATGTGTTTGTCTGTGTTATGAGGCAAATCTGCAATATAGTTTTAAAAAAACAAGTTTTCTTTTTTTTAAAGTTGATTAAAATAAAATTGCTTGTTTTTTTAAAATCTGTTTCTCAAAAAAAAAAAACCCCAAAAAAACTTGTTTGCCCAAACTGTAAACTGAGTGTTTTTTGTTTTTTTGTAAATTTCTCAATTATTTCTTTCATTATCCAGTTTTTTAAAATCTTTTAAAGAAACGGTCATAACTCTTTGTGAAACTGTAGCCGAGTTTATGTGGTACATGCACAAATCAGTCTGAGCCGTACAGTTTATGGCCAGCAGGTGGTGCTATTTAGTAAAATATAATGGTAATAACAAAGATGTTATTAGTCAGGCTCATGTGTTTGTGTGTTGAAGCAGATCTAAATCCACAATATTGTTTAAAAAAATCTAAATTTCTTTTTTTGAAGAAGAAAATTATTTTTTTTTTAAATCTGTTTCTCTTTTTTTCTTTATTCAGAGTTTGCCAGGAGTACCAGGAGAAAATGGCCGACCCGTAAGATTTTTGTTATTACAATACAACAACATCCGATAAATCATCTTTAGCGCAAAATAACACAGTTGAGCTCAACAAGACTTTAAGTATAAAACTGTCATTTGATGTTCATAGAAGGAAAATGAGGT
>JAQMCX010000039.1:14608403-14641079 GCA_029814765.1 Acanthurus leucopareius | reverse complement strand
TTTCAGTTGATAACAAATTGTACTGAGTTTGAAGGTCCAACTTCCTTTTATAGAGTTCAGGGGAGGGGGAGATAGAGTACCGAGCATCCACCATATTTATTGAATTGAAGAGCTCCTCGTTAAATTTTTTTCATCTTGTTTATTTTAGCAGAGTACAATATAATCTCGCCCCTAATTACAGCTTTTAATGTTTTCCAAAGTATGGAAGGGGAAATGTTATGTTTTTTGTTAGATTCTATATAATCATCAATTTTTGGGGGTATCAGTTCACAAAAGGCATTATCAGCCAGCAAGTTTCTGTTTAATTTCCAGGAGGGTCGTGTCAATTTGTAAAGAGGAAAAGCAAGATCCAATAATACGGGGGCGTGATCTGATTTAGTTATAGTTGAGTATTCAGCCTTTGTGACAGAGGGAAGAAGGGTCCTGCCAATAAAGAAATAATCTATTCTACTATATGAGTGATGCACAGGGGAGAAAAAAGAAAATGACTTCCTTTGTGGAAACAAAAAGCACCAAGGGTCAACACTTCCTATCTGGTCCATAAAAACTGAAAGTAACTTTCCCTTTTTTGAAAGGTTTACAGATTTAGGATTGGACCTGTCTAGGGCTGGATTAATCACACAATTTAGATCCCCTCCAAAGATCAATTGTTTTGAGTTAAAATCTGGAATTAATGAGATTATTTTTTCTATGAATTTATCATCATCCCAATTTAGGGCATAAATATTAACAAGAACCACAGGCCTGTGGCAGAGGAGCCCAGAAACTATTACAAATCGTCCCTCTGGATCTGAAATGACAGTGGTCGCATTGAACTGTTTTTTTTTTTATGTATTAATATTGCTGTTCCGCATGTTTTGGAATTAAGTATGGAATGGAATACATTACCCACCCACCCTTTTTTTTTAGCCTGACTTGATCTTTAACCAGTAGGTGGGTTTCCTGGAAGAATGCAATGTCACATTTTAAATACTTAAGATGATTGAATATTCTAGCTCTTTTCACAGACCCATTTAACCCTTTTACATTCCAACTAATGAATCGCACAGCAGCCTTATTTACATTCCCATGTTTAACTAGATAGAATAAAGAGAAAAAAAACAGTAATAAAGTAGAAAAGAGAAGTGACTATGACAGAGTGTACAGCTTCATCAATATTCCCCATAAAGTAAGAGAACACAAGTTGCAAGAATATGGGATTGTCCTTTCCCCCAACACAGTCCCACGTCCAGAACAAAAACAGAACTAAAGCTATGCCTATACTCGTTCCTCTCCTGGAGGCAAGCTGCAGGCCGAACACTATTTCATAAAAAACTTCTGGTAATGCAGTTTCTCTATACATCTGTAGGAGGGCTCCCAGTGATTAATAATACAATAAAGCCTTTTAACACTAAGGAGAAAACAAAAGACCCGTTGAGCAATACACAATCTGTAAAACAAATGGAAAGGATAATATAGAAAAAATAAAAAATAAAAATCATAAAAGTATATATATGTATATATATATATATATATATATATGCACACACACTCATATACACATATATACATACATATGCACACAGTCTTACATACACATATACATACATAGACACACACACATACACTCACATTATGAAAGCATAACAGAAACATTGAGAGTAAACAAAAATTGACTGAATAGTAGAAGGGTTACAGATATGTGTTCATATACAGCATAATATGAATTAGCCCAGCAATAATATCAGCTAATGTCAGTACCTTGAGCCCAACTGCTGTCGGTCTAAAAGCCGAATAAACACCTCCCTCGATTCAGGTGATTTACTGTCTCTGAGCTATCCAGACCAGCTCAACACACATATTACTAGTCCTTACCGAACCTCTGATTGAAAAACTTCAGAGCTTTTTTAGGTGAGTCGAAGGTGAGCACGTCGTCCCTGCATGTCACACGCAGCCGGGCCGGGTACAGCAGGTGAAATCTGACGTTCTTCTGGTACAGGGCTTGCTTTGAGCTGACATCCTAATAGGCCCTTACAATGGTGCCTTGGTACTTAATCTCATGGTTCCTGGCCCAGCGCAGTGCAGCTTCTTTCTGCTGGAATCTGGGGAAACAGACCAGGAAAGTGTGGGGAGATGATCTTTGACTGGATCTGGAGGTCGGGGTCCGGTGGGCTCTCTGCAGCTCAGGTGGTGCAGGAAAAACTTTGTGGCCCATCGCTTGCATCAGTACCTCCGACATAACCTTGACTGGATCTTTGCCATCCTCACCGCCTTCGGGAATGTTTAATATACGGAGGTTAGCTCTCCGTGGCCGATTCTCGAGGTCATCAATCCGGTCCAAAAGCGACCGGCTTGGGTTTTGGAGTGCTCTGATGGTGGACTCTGCTACTGGTATTTGTTCAAAGTTATCACCGGCTACAGACTTATGGAGGTAAGACGGCTCTGGAAAGAGTTCAATGTAGCCTGTAGAGCAGGGGTGGCCAACCCATAGACATATATACGTAGATGCCGTATTGAGCACTGAATCACAGGTCGACGTCGCCGCCATATTGGATGTGGCAAGAGCGAACCATAGACACATATACGTGTATGAGAGCGAATGGAGAAGATGCCTCATTCATGTGCTGCGTGGAATTGTACCAACCGGTTTTCAGTCCAAACCTGATCTCACAGGATTACCTTTCACAGGTAAGACTGAAAAAATTTAACTAAATTGGTGAGCTAATTTTCTATGTAGTGGGCCTGCACGATTCAGGAAAAAATATGAATCTCGATTTTTTTAGCTTTGAATTGAAATAGAATAGAATAGAATAGAATAGAGCGCCTTTATTGTCACTGTACACATGTACAATGAGATTAAGAGCAGCTCCATCAGTGCAAACCTATACATAGAATAGAAGAAAACAAAGGAGATAATAAATAAGATAAAGTAAGTTATATGTACAACATGGTCCGATTTATACTTCACATTTAAATAGTGGGAATTGCACAGTAGGTAGTTATATATACAGCATGGTTAGTGGTGATATTGCACATTTAAAGTGGGAATTGCACGGTAGGTAGTTATATATACAGCATGGTCAGTGGTGATATTGCACATTTAAAGTGGGAATTGCACGGTAGGTAAGGATGAAAATAGATGCAGCCAAACCAGAAATATCATTTTTTCCCCCCATGCATTCTCCCTCCTCGCCCACATTTCCCACAATGCAACTCGATCCCTGATTGCTAAGTTGGAGAGACAGGTGTGTCATGCAGGTAAATGAACGTAGTCTCAACTGCAGACTGTAAACAGAGATGAGCGGCGGGCCGGAATTTACGGAGCTGATTACAAAAGTGTTGATGTCACATCTGGATCTCAGAATCAGAATCAGAATCAGAAATACTTTATTGATCCCCGTGGCGAAATTGCCTTTTGTTACAGATGCTCCCATTCAGAAGACTCAAAGAAGTAGGAAGTATAAATATATCAGTATATCAACAAAATTAAAACATAAGTACTAGTGCGAAATAGAATATCTCTAGACACCAAAAATATAAATATAAATGTAAATGTACATTTGTTCTGTATCTACAAAGAAATAAAAAAAATATATAGAATATGGCATATTGAGTATTGCACGTTGATGTAGTTATTGTCTGATGGGAAGACAGCCTGGTTTTGGACGTCCTGCTTCAACAGGTGGAGGTGAAGTTAACTGTGCAAGAGCTAAGCCTGCTGAAGTCCTCCAAGCTTTTCTAGAAGGGTGGAGGCTTTTGTAGAAGCTGATTAACAACCACAGTTTTGGGGAAAAACGTATTCAGTTCACTCATATGAAGGTAACGTCCAGGTGTCCACATACTTTTGGCCATGTAGTCTTTCTCCTTTTCCCTTCTCTTTTTCACATCTCTCATCTACTCCTCCTCCCCCCTCCTCCCTTTCTCCTGCTTCTCCTCTGACCCAACGAGCCCTCCTGGTTGGCTAACAGTGTGTTGTGTGTATTTCGGACTCCAGGGCGACGTGGGTCTTCCCGGACCCAGCGGTACTCCCGGCGACGGGTCTCTAACAAGCGAACAAACTCTCACTATCTACAAAGGAGATAAGGTAACACGGCAAAGGAAGCGGCTAGGAGCTGATGATGTAGCACCTTCACAACACTCACACACACACACACACACACAAAAACACATGGATGTGGTGGGATTTCACCATAAAAGTGGTGAAAAGAAGGTGAACAACGCTGCAGGTAGCAGGCTGTTTTTTTAATGATAAGACAAAAGAAGAGGAGCAGTGATTGCAGCAACCTTTGCAGCTCTGGAGGGGAGGAGGTGTTTGTGCAGAAGAGTGAGGAGTTAAAGGAGGAGGAGACATGAGGAGGAGAGGTTGAGCATCAGTCCAGCATCTTTTGGGTTTCTCAGGACCGTTTTCAAGGTTGATAACTTGCAGCATTTTAATTCCGGAGCTGCAAATCTGAAACAAACCAGATCATTTCTGGACTCAGATCCGTCTCTCCTCGTCCCTCCGTCACGTCCTCACTCCTGCACTCATAGCATCCCCTTCAGCGGTCCGTCCACAGTCGCCCCCTTTTTTTACTCCGCCTCCCTCTCTTCCCGTCGCCACGGTGACCGGTATAAACAGCTCTCTCTCCCTTGGTTGTGGCATCCAGGGCGACGTGGGCTTGCCCGGCGACCCCGGCCAGCCAATGATCAATGGCGTTGTGGAGTTTGTGGGTTTTCCCAAAGGAGACAAAGGAATGCAGGTTTGTTGGAAAAAAAAAACGCAACTCTTCTCACAGTCGACACGTCCAACATGGAGCAGGACGGATGGCCTCAGAGCATCCAGATACACCTCATTTTTACAAGTGTCTCCTGGTATTTAAAGGGACAGTTCAGGTTATTTGTAAATGGGATTGTATGAGGTGCGTTACTTGTAGTTGAGCACCCGACGTTTGGAGAATCTATGCAAGACTCCTTTGACAAAAACAGCAATTTTATCTTGCAGAACGCAGGAGTTGTTGGTCTGCTGCAGCTCTGATTGGTTCATTTTTTTGTTTTGCTGTGTGATTTCAGTGTGATAAAGTGTTAGATAAGCCACACAGAAACACAAACAAACTCACATATCGAGGCAGAAATGGACCAGAAACTTCTGTTCTCTGTGGAGTAAAATTTTAACTTTTATCAACTCAGTCTGGTGGCTTTGAGGAGGAGAATCAACATCAGTTTCCTGGTGAAAAAACTACCTGACAGCATGATGGAGTGATGAAATTATCTTGAATAAAGCAAAGAAAAAGGGTAAATTTTGAGACAAGTTTGCATAACAGTGTGCACTGAAGAGTGTTAGTGTAGATCTGCATTCAAGTATCATACTGGTGGTTGTGCAACTATCTGCTGAATAAACCTCTAATCTTTAGTAAATGACCGAGCTTGATTTAATGCAAGTTCAGTGCAGGATGTAAATGAACTTGTTTAAACTTAGAAACAAACTTTGAAATCACATCATGAAGTGAAAAAGCTCACTGTTACCAGCACTTCGCCCCCTAAAAAAATAGTTTGAATCATCCGCCAGGAGTTCATCAGCATTACAAGCCAGATGTGGTGAAACAGCTGTGGGTGGGATGGGAAACAGCAGTTTGCTCTTCCGGCATTCAAGGCCATTTCAGAGGATGAAATCCTGCATTAGTGAGGCGTTTTTGTGTTTTCTTGTGTTTCTTCGGAGGGACTTTTTAATGTTAGCACAGACTTTTAAAGGTAAGTTTTAAATACAAACATAAAACATAAGATAACACAGGAACACTGGATGATCCATTTAATGCTCAGAATATCATTTTTCCATAAAAATACTTTAAAAAATGATGCAGATCTCAAATTCACCTTTGTTATCTGTGTCTTTCTCAAAGGGGGATACAGGCCCAAAGGGATTCAGGGGATACCCCGGCAGTCCCGGTCGTCCTGTAAGGATCGTAACTTTGTTCCGTGATATTTCTGTGAAATTAATTCGAAATACTGGTGATATGTTTAGTGGTAAAATCATGTGAGCATGCAAAGTGGTTATAAGAGATTTATAAGACAAAAAGAGACTCTGTTCTGGATTTAGAGGCTAAAATGATACCACTTTGACTCATTTCCAGGGTCCTTTCGGTTATCCTGGTGAATACGGAGAGAAGGGCATTCCTGGATACCCCGGGGCAAGAGTAAGAGCTAAAAACTGACTATTTAGAAATTTTATTCAAGAAATAGAGTCGTGCTTGTCTTTTGTATGAGTCTTTGAGACTCCTTACTCATAATTTCTGACCTTTTTTGTATTAAAAGGCATAATTTCCTGTATACTTCTGCGGTCAAAAGTGTCTCTAACCTTAATTTGTCCTCTTCTTCTGTGGTGGATGTAATGTTTGATTCCACCTAACAGGGTCCTCCTGGTTTTAATGGCCCCCCTGGATCTACAGGACAACAGGTAGGCTTTTATGATACAGTTACTTAATTATAATATGGTAAAATGACTAATATCTGACTGTAAACAATGAATACTTACGTACATGCAGTGCAGTGTAGCCATATATTTTGCAGTGGACCCGTTAGCTGAATTGTACATTGAGACCAGATTTGTTTCTGATGCAGGGATACAGAGGGAACCCAGGTTTCCCCGGACAGCAAGGATACACAGGACCCAAGGTAAAATGAGAGTGTGTTTGTGTGTGATTGCATGCAGTGTTTGTTGAAAAGGAGTTTTATGCTGAGTCTAGAAGTCAAGTAGCTTATTTATCTTTGTCCTAGTTCCATTTACATATCAAATGCACACTGTGTTTGTAGCTATCACACAAAAGATTAAAAAAAATGTTTTTAATTTGTTTTAGCAAGCGAAATGACTATTTTAAATGTGTTTTATTTGTCACTTTTCTAGTTTGACACGCACTTTTTTACATACTCTATACCTGCCTTGTATGTAATGGATGTAGTGGTGCAGTACCACATTTTTTTGTTAAAACTAATGAAGAAAATTGTAATTTATCGCTTACTTTATGCAGTGTCATCCTTACTCAGCAAGATGCCGTTAATTGGTTCGTTAATGTCTCAATTTACCGGTTTTGTGGTTTAAATTGTTTTAATGGAAGTATTTGAAGTTCGCTGTCGTGTAAAGAGTTACAGTAACTCTGTTAAATAAGAAGTTTGTTACCACAGGAGGCTGAATTTGAGGCTGTCAACCGTCAACGGTCGTTAGCTTAGCCTAGCTTAACTTAACGTTAGCTAGTTTTTAACTCTTCTGTTTTTCTTAAGTTAACAAAACAAAACATTGTGTTAATTAGGAATTTTTTTAGATGCATGTATACAAATGAGATTACTTTGGACACAGTCAGACAAACTGTTTCTCTATCTCTGGTATATATGCTTAGCTGATACTAAGCTAAGCTAATATTAAGCTTAGCCTTACGTTTACTACATTTAACTCGGTACATGTTAAGTTTTGTCTCTTTCAATCGTTTGAGGTTCATTTGAGTAACTTAAGAATTAGCAACTTATTATGAGCAAACCACTAACTCTATTTGGATTGATGTTTATTCACACCAAAAAGCCTTTTTCTGATGTAATATTTTGTTATAATACGTAATATTTTTTCTAATAGGGAGACCAGGGAGACCCTGGATCTCCAGGCCCTCCAGCTTACGTCAGTAGTCTGGGCACTAATGTTCAAGGTAATACAAACACACAAAATCCAACAGATCCAATCCAATGACAGATTATGTGTGATTTTATCATTTACAGTAATTTGTACAATTAATCTGTGCTGACCATCTTATCTAATTGGCTGCAGGACCACCAGGTGACCCAGGTCTCAGTGGTTTGCCAGGTGCTCCCGGTGACCAGGGAGCTACAGGATTCCCAGGAGTACCAGGAGCACCAGGATTACCTGGTTTTGGCCCAGGTAATTTACATCAAAGTAAACAGCATACAGACTTAGCATCAACCTCTGTGTATATTTGAAGGCCACAGTAAATAAATAAATCATCAAGAAACTGCAGAATATTGTTCAAAGGGGTTGAGATGGGCTTATTTTTGTAGTAAAATATCTATTTAATAAATCAACCACTCATGTCTTTCTACTTTGAATACAGGTTCTGGGTCATCCCCAGGTTTTCCGGGGACCCCAGGTCCAAAGGGAGAAAAAGGCAACCCAGGATTCCCAGGCTATGGCAGCGAAGGACTCCCCGGCTCCCCTGGACTCCCCGGACTCCCTGGCCCTCCTGGACTTCAGGGCCCTACAAGTATGTTCACACAGAATCGTCTGACAAAATCTCTTTTGTCCTTCCTTCACAGGTGGTCATTATGAGGAGTGAAGTGGCTAATTTGAGAGATGAGAGGATAAGTTAGAAATTTATAGAGGTCATCGAAGCCAATAAAAGGCTCACAGTAGTAATGTGTAACTGTTCTTGTTGTCTGCTAGTCATTTGTCTTTAGCAAAACACCGTTACAGGATCCCTTGGACGAAATGGGATAAAATAATTCTGTTTTTGCAACCAAAATGATGTAAAAATGTGACATTTCTCGATGAGGATGAAGCTGATCTTTGTTATCTTGACACAGAGCTGTGGTAGGCTCAGAAAGATGTAGTAAGAAAATTAATTTTGTATTTTTTACCAGCCATAAAATGTCAAACTGTCGCTAAAAGCACAAGACAAGCCAGAAACACTTAAAACATCATGGTTTACTCATGTAACTGTCCTCTAAGGCCTTGCTGTTGTTCCCTGCGTCATCTATCCTGGGTTGACCCCCGAGCAAACAGGCAGGTATTTTTAAAGGAGGCCATATTGCCATGATCGCCATGGCAATGTTCAGCTTGCCAAAAAAAAAAAAAAGAGGAAAAACAAACGCAACTTTCAGCAGGCAGTATCTAACTGCTAAAATGCTTTACATTCACTCTATACTCTGCGGAGGGTGCTGCGGTAAGTACAGCTGAGAAGAGCGGAGGCTGTTGAAGGCTTCAGACTTGGAAAGGAGGGTCTCTTTACTCCAAGCTGCTTTTCTCATCTTTCGCCACAAGGTGTCGCCTGGTGTAAGCACAGCAATTCACTGATTTCACATGGACACAATGCATAGCAGCAGTGTTGGTTGCAAACAGGGAATTTTTTTCTATTATGTCGGCATAAATGCAAAAAAAGAAGGAAAAAACAAGACATGATTTAGATAATAACAAGACTCCAAACAATCATACCCTTGTTTTTCTTTTAGCTTGTTAGAAACAGGTATAAAGAGATATTGTGAGACAGTACAGGCTGGATTTAGCTGCTTAATATTCTAACTTTAGTATAGACATTTTTGACATAATGACAAGAATGTTGTTACTTCACAATTTGTGGCTAAATTTACTTAACTTAAGAATTTTTAAACTAAATTTCTTCTTCATTGCCCCTTCACCCCTTTGACATGCGAGCCAGCATCATTTACTGAATTAAGACCTTGGGGTGCAGATGTACTTTAACATTCTGATCAGTAGTTTGTTGACCTTTGACCTTAGATTCTCTCAACTTAAGGCTCAGAATGAACATTTGTTTACAGATGATGCGATTAAATTTATACTGAGCAAAAAATAATACGATCAATGTTGTTTTTTTACCAGTTTGTTTCCTTTGTTTGTCCAGCTGCCAAACTGCTACAGACTATGCATGCTGCTAGTGACAAGTCGCTCTTAGTCATTATAATCCATGTAAAATCACTGAATTCGTTTATGCTAAATTCAATCTGTTTTATATTCTAATACAATATAAACAAGTTTATGCTTTTTTTAAAAAAAATAAGCGTCTATCATCTTGCAACAGCAGCTTAACTCTTATTTATCACATGCTGAACAAAAGAAACTAATCCTGCTTTCACACTGTGACACCAAGCTGCTCTTGCACTGTACTGGTTTTGTTATTTAAACATTTGGCTGTTAGTTTAACGAAAAAATAAGTTCCTCTTTAACAGGAACTGAACAGATATTTCATGTTTTAACATCTTGCATCAGTCAGTGCAATTCAGCTTTAGTTTAAACAGTGTGAAAGTTTAAAATCACAGGATTTGTTTGTCGTTTGTTGCTACTTTGTGGCCACAGAAGCATTTTAACCTTTTTTTTTAATCTGACTTTATGTATCTGTGTGTTTGTGTTCTGGCAGGTACTTCACCAGATGCTCCCTCCCCTGTACCTGGACAACCTGGGCTGCCCGGCCCCAGAGGAACACCAGGTACCCCGGGATACAAAGGCTTCAGAGGTAAACGCACAAACACACACAAACGCACACATACATACAGTTCTCTTAAACTCATGTTTTGACTACCTGCTTCCATAAGAAGTCAAACGGCAAGCAGTGTGATCACCACACAAACACTGAACTCGTGCACAGGAACGCATGTTAACAAAATAAACTATGGATTTTGACTAAAGTGAGGGATGGAAATCTGCCTGCATGTGTGTAGTATCGTTAGTTACTTTGAAATGGCAGAGTTTATTATTCTACCTTACTATTTTAGATTATGCATTTCGGGGAGAAAGGCAAACGACACACAGGCTGTTTATTTGACAAGCTGAACTCATGGTCTAACTGCAGGATCTCGTGCTTGCAGTGATAACACACACATATACACCGTAAACAGTAAAGATAAGTGCCTGTTAATAATGTGACAAGCACTTAAAGAAATGAAACAGGGGGAAGAGGTTTGATGATTTTCTAATAGTTTCATTGAAATTCTCCTTTAATTGACTCGTGCCAACCTCCAATACTTCAACACTTGTTCCAGGAAAACAGAACCGTCTCACCTAGTGGGTGGACTAGCTTTGTTTTTTTAGTTCCTAAGGTTTCTCTTACAGTGCTGTTTTTCCACGCTTTATCCCAGAAAACGTCAAACACTACCAGATATTAAATCAGTGTCTGTCATGTTCAGGTTTTGTGGTTCATAATCAAACAAAAAGTTGAGAGTTGAGGCTACATTCCAGAGATGAATCCCATCAGGGCAGATGGATCTTGGGAGTTCTCTATGACCTCACTTGTTGGTGAATGTTTGCCATTTTTGTTCAGTGATCCAGGGAGGTGAAGCTCTGTGGATTTATGTTGCTCTTATCAAAAACTCTGCTTTTATTTATGTGTTCTCCTCCCTTTGCATGCTGCAAGAATGTCTGCAGAATATCTGCATGCGTGTTGAAATAACCTCAATATAGAATGTTGTTGTGAGACAGAGAGCATAATGTTTACTTGACCAGGAAGTCAGTTCTCATTTGCAAGTAAGACCAAGCCAAGAATGGGTCAGGTGGCAGCTTTAGGCACAACAACATCTTATCACATCATCAGTAAGCCAATTCTATTGAGCAGGAGAGGAAGATGATGTGCATGTGCGGCCAATTTTATAATCATCTTTATCATTATGAACCCAGTACACATTATTCCAGTGTTTTGCTGTGGAACTTTGATGTAACACTGCGTTTTGAGTAACACATTCCTCTAAAAATGGTGTGCTCTAGAACAGTTTCCACCACTTCTTTATTACCGTCAGGTGAAATAAGCTTTATGTAGCTAAAGCTTGATGGTTTGAACTGAATATTAATGGTTTCACATCACTGAAATGAAAAATACCATGATGTCCTACAGTTTGACACATTTTTTTTTGTTATTTAAACAGCTTCTGTCAGGCACTTTCTTAAATTTGAAGAATTGGGACATTTCTCTCTGCGGAAATAAAGGATTCTGATGCCTCTCCTCCCTCTTCAACTCTTTCATTCATATTCTATCTCCCTTTTGCCCCGTTTCCTCCATCATCCAGGTGATCCCGGTGACTGCAACTGCCTCGGAGGAGGCACCTCAGGTGGGCGTGGATTACCTGGACCCCCAGGGAGCAACGGCAGCCCCGGCTTTCCTGGACGAAAGGGTGAGCCTGGTGACGGTGGTTCACCGGGCTTTAACGGCGTTCAGGGACCAAGTGTGAGTAAAACTTAAATTTAGTGTTACTCTGCTGTTGTCTTTGCAGTCTGGCTGCTTTAGCTGACAAATGTTATCTGTTGTGGAGTCCTGTGTGGTGTTAAAGTTGAGCTAAGCTGAAACTGTACACTTCTGTAGGTTTTTTGAAGTATTGCAGTTTTCACTAAAGCCCATCATTCCGGTCCTCCTGTAGGGTCGTGCTGGTGACAGAGGTTTCACTGGCCGGAAAGGAGAGAAAGGGGCATCTTACTACTCTGACTTCAGTCCAGGAGGAAAAGGAGAGCTCGGAGCTTCTGGGCCCAGAGGACCTACAGGTGAAACTGGAAAACCCGGCAGAGACGGACTGCCTGGCTTCTCTGGAGCTCCAGGACTCCCGGTGAGTGTTTGAAGACCATATTCATTGCAGTTAAAAACATTTCCTCTGCTGGTTAAAGCAGCTTCTTCTAAGAGGTGCACAAATCTGGATTTTAAAACAACTTCTACCTCCTCTGCTGTCTCCTACAGGGCGATGCTGGCTTTGGCACAGTAGGAGAGAAAGGTTTCCCAGGGTTCCCTGGGAGCAAAGGTCGTCCCGGTGGAGCTGGTGAACCCGGCGGTGGCTACAGCGGAACACCGGGATTCCGCGGAGAGCCCGGAGAGCCTGGCATACCTGGACTGCCAGGACAGCCGGGTTTCCCCGGACCAAAAGGTAAGTGATGCCAGCAGAAGAGACAACGGAAGCAAAGGAAAAGAAAGGAAGAGTGTGTGTGTGTGTGTGTGTGTGTGTGTGTGTGTGTGAGACTTTGAGAGAGCGAAAGAAAGAGAGAAAGTGTGTTTGTGTGCATGGATGTCATGCCGTATTCTCCCCCACAGGGTGAAACCCACATCCACACATCCATCCCATCGGTTAACTGTCTGTCCTCCATGTACTGCATTTAGCATAGTGACCTCATCCTAACAACACAAACCATTAGAGGACATTTCCAGGGAACAATCAGCTCCCGGCTCGTCTGCCCTGTCGGGGCGGCTAAACTCTTCAGAACCAGAAGGGATGACATGGCTCTTGTTGGATTTTCTGTAGGAAATCAGCTTCCTGCCCTTCATGCCTCGGCTGCAGCAGCATACTGTTAACTACATGATTAATGGTCTCCATTAATGTGCTTATAAACTTCTTCTGCAGCCAATAATCTATAATCCAGAAACTGCTTCATAAATTGATTGATTTACGCACAATAATGAGATTTTAATGCTGATTGCTCAACTTGCACTGTGCTCATTTAGTCTCAGACGGAAAGAGGAGACTTCAGTTGATTAAAATAACAATGAATTTGGTTGTAATTAGTCGCCCCTTTAAAGGATAACGCTGGTGGTTTCTTCCTATGAAGAAAAATGTAATTGGATTTAAAAATTAATAGACAAAGACAACCTACTCCTCTAAATAACATTTCAGAACCATAGAAAAATAAATGTACATGTTAGAGAAATATAATCTGGTGTAATCTTCTAAATATATTTTGTGGGGGTTGCACTTGAAAGTTAAAAAAAAATTTTCTTTTTCTTTTTCTGTAAACTTGAAAGACATCTACATATTTGAGAACTGCGAAGTACAAAACAAGATGTTTCATCTTCTGTCTTTACCAGAATTTAGAGCAAAACAGACTGACTACAGATTTAAATTTGGCCTTAATGATGATTGAAGACACGTGGCGCCAGATAAACTTAAGTGAAAAAAGATGAAATAATGTTACACAGCCTGCAGAATGATCGGGTGATATTAAAAAGTGACCTAGAATAAAATACACAGACTTACAAAAATGAAACCAGCAGCCTCCTTTGGACCTCGTTCTTCTCCTCTGAGACTAAACGACACAAAGCCCTCCTCAGCAGCAGCTGGCCACTCATCTTCAGTATGAATGTGTGCTGTCGTACCATGATGCTAATGCTAAACGACTGAATCATTTTGCTTTTAATATGAAGGTTATTGTCACTCACATGAGCTGAGAGGAGATAAGAGGAGACGAAAAACAACAACGGAGTCGATTTGGACTTTGACAGTGTTTTTGTTGACATCTGCCACTTTCACGAGCCGTTCATGTCTCTCTCTCTCTCTGCTCATTTGGTGCAATAACCTGTTTTTAAAGCACTTTTACATTGAAGCAAGCATTTTAATATTCTTTTGCCTTGACTGAATGAGCCTTGACTTAATTACATGTGACTGTTTGCTGATTTGCTGATATGTTTGATGAAAAAAAACATTTAATTGCTTCGTTGGCGCATGCAAATGACCCTGACTGGCTTTGTATGCTGCCATCTTCTACCTCTCTCTCTCTCTCTCTCTCTCTGTCTCTCTCTCTCTGTCTCTCTCTCTCTCCCCTCTCTCCTCCATCCATCCATCCATCCCTCCATCTCTCTGACCTTCCTTGTGCATGTGTATCTGTCCAGGTGAAAACAGCTGTGGAGGGGTTAATGACGACGAAGAGGGAACGGGTGGGTAACTAACTTTTTCATCCACCAGCCGGGTATCAACCCCACTACAGCATCTACAAGCTTTAGTCTTCAGGCAGCGCAGCCACTGGTGGATTCATTAAATATCTTACAGTAACACAGACAGCTTACAAAAACAATAGAGCAGGAAGTTACACCACCCAGAGGCAACACTGACATGTGTTCGCACGCTGACGAGACAGGAAGTGACAGGAAAGAGACGTCATTAGATGTGAAATAAACAGTGCTACTCCAAGATTTGGCAACTTTATTGAATTAATCAGGGAGGGCAACATTTAAACTCACCATGTGTTCACAGTGCAAGCCACTTGGTCAGAAGGTCACTGTACTCTGACTGCTGCTGCTGTCGATCAAAGGCACTCAGATTCAAAACAAAACAAACCACTTACAACTGGTTTAAAGTTTTCAGATAGTTTTTAAATCATAAAGACTTGGTTTCAGATCTTAAAAACTCAAATCAAATTGATTCAACCTCTTATTAATGCAGCACTTGTAAGGAAATACTAATATGTTTAAATTGGTTGATTTGCTGCACAAGGAGATGCTGAATCTGCAGAAAAAACAAAATAATAACAAAGCAAAAACCTCCAGGCAACAACAACAAAAGTTCTGAATAAATTCTTTAACCGGACTAAATAATGAATGCACAAGCTCTTAAAGGGAAACTGTCAGAGTAATTTTCATCAGGGATTATTTAAAGAAGGTGAAATTATTAATATCACAGAACAGGAAGTGCACTTCAGTGACTAACTGATCATTGTTTGCAGTGTGAACACATTTTGTGTGACTTAAAGAAAAGTCTGTGGTGACCAAGAGTAAAGAACATGAAACGTATAGTTTAAATGAAATCTATAAAGGCTCAGCTGACCACTGAACCCAAACTGTGGGGTGAGGGATTCTGGGAAATGTAGTAGTAGGGAAATGTAAACAAGTAGCTCCCTGTCAATCATTTGTTCATGGCGGAGCCGATGGAAGCCTCTCGCTCCCTGCGTCTCAGGGATTCCACTCGGGCTCGGTCAGTCGATGATTGACGGTCGAGTTTCGGCTTTAATCTGAACGTCAGGTCGAGATTCACCAGCGTACACAAATACTCCTGCCGGTCATTGGACAGCTGCAGCTGACCGCACTCCGCTTCTCCTCCAATCAAAGCTGCTGAAACCTGCCGCATGTTTTCAAGCCCTGCCTCTGCTAAGTGCTGTTAACCAGTGAAGGATGGGGAGGGTGGGGGTGGGGGTGGGGGGGCCGAGAGAGGAGGGGGTGAAAATAATAGAACTGACCCCAAACCACAAAACTTAATTCATAACTTCTCTAATTCTGTAGTTTGTTCATCGTCCTCTAATTTTGTTTTTTTAACTGCCCTTTATTGTGATAAATTTGCTACTAACGACATTCACATAGTACTTCTCCCATAATTCAGATTAACCTCAGCGGAAGTCTTTCATGTGAGAGCAGGAATGGCATGAATGGAGGCGACAGACAATCAGCATTGCGAAAGACATTCACCAGACCAGATTATAGTCAAAGAAATGTTATTTATGACATCTCATTATATATCAATACATATGAGGAGTGATTGAGAAGTTTGTTTAAAGGAGATGAGAGACACAGATCTTATTTTAACGCACATGTGTTTTTACTTTTTGAGTGATTATGCAGAAAGTTTGACGCTTTTCATTTTTTATTCTCTAACAGTCCAAAAAAGCAGCTTTCAATTAGAAAAACTTTGAAACCTAATAACTTTAAACTTTCTGCATAATCCCACAAAGAGTTGAACTGCATGTGTATTAATCAGGAGCTGTATAACTCATTTCCTTTTACTTCAGGCCACGAACTTATCAGTCATTAGCGTAACTGTCTTGTTAAGTCAGTTCTCAGGAGCTAAAAATAAGACTGATGACTTTTTTCTGTTAAGTCTGTATTTCCTGTCATTCAGACTTGGTCCAAATGCTTGTTGTTGTTTAATTTTAAACCTGAAACAACATCAAACATCCTCCGTCTCTGTGGTGATTTAGCTTGAAGCTTTCTTCCTCGGACAAAAAATAATCTTTAAGTTCTTTCCTAAAGATACATGGAAACTCACAAATGTTTGTTGCTGTATTTGGGCCAAGTCTGATTGGATTTAGTAAAAAAAACAGAAGTGCGTAGTTAGCCTGTTATGTGTCCGAGTGTTTGCTGTATATGTTTATATAAGTGTATAAAATGTGATTGCTAACTTATATGTGACTGCTACCAGGCACAGTGTTACCTTGCACCATACCTGGTGAGGATGGAGACCCCGGTTTCCCCGGTATACCTGGACGACCAGGTACAATGTTCGACACTGACAGTTTGCACCTCTTTAATGTAATGTATCAGTTAGTACAAGTATTTAGTGTTTCAACTCTTTTTTTTCTGCTAAAATATGGTTTACATTCTTAATTTCTTCAGTAGAAATCATTACGTTAATGCTTTTTTTGGTCCTTTTTTCATTTATCTTTTGGTCAAACTCCTTCAGAGGTTTATCAATCGTTAAATCAACAGCTGTTACTTTTTTCTGTTCTTGTTGCGAAGGAGAGAGGAAGGAAGCACAGTCTCATTTTAGTTGGTAATTTGGTCAAAAATGATAAGTTCAAGCTTCATAATTAGTTCATTTCATTTTGTGCCACTTGAAACATGTTATGTCTGTAGATTAACATGGAAAGTTCTGGGATCACATAACAAGAAGAAATCTGCTGATTACCACCTAAACGTGTTATAAAAACGCCATTTTAACAAAACGAGCGACACTAACACCTTTGTGCACCTGTCAGGTCCTAAAGGTCAGCCTGGTTTACCAGGAGGCCCCGGGCGTGAAGGGTTCCCTGGTCCAAAAGGAGAAAGAGGAGATCCTGGTTTTGGAGGCCAACCTGGACCACAAGGTAAAGACCTGCACGGTGACATGTGTTAAGTCTCTTATTTGTAACCCAGGATACCTTTTGTTACGGTGATTTAAGGTCAAATCTGAAAGGTTTCTTTGGTCCAGTGGCTCATTTAAAGATGGTTTGTTGTTGTCAGTAATCGCAGATGACTGACCTTCTGTTCATCATTGTCAGTTCGTGTCTCCTAATCATCTCTCCTGTTTCCTCAAACCCTCCTCCATGCAGGTTTCCCTGGACCCAGAGGGGATCCTGGTATTCCAGGTGGTCCTGGACAGGGTTTCGATGGTGGCAGAGGGAAAGATGGTGCCCCAGGGCGTCCTGGAGCCAAGGGACAGCCTGGAGAGGTCCTTGGAGCCGGTCCTGGATCTCCAGGAGGAAACGGCTTACCAGGAATCCCTGGAGACAAGGGCGAGGCCGGTACACCGGGAGGACCTGGATCACCTGGTGGGTCTGAGACAGAGAGAGTCACAGTTATAATCTTGTTGTTCCTCATAAACTGCCAGCGGAGTGCTTGTGACTTCATCAGCAGTAGTACCGGTGCTAGTTACGACCCCTCTCTCCCTCTCGTCCTCTGTCAGGTGGTGGCGGACGTGACGGCTTTCCTGGACTGAAGGGAGAACGTGGAATCGATGGTATTCCTGGCATTCCCGGCGCTCCTGGACCTCAAGGAGAGCCGACAGCCGGCATTCCCGGTCTGCCTGGACCATCAGGCAGCAGGGGACTGAGCGGACCACCAGGTGAGGAAAAGACCCAGCGGTCCCGCCCACGTTTTGCCTCGTCTAACCAGAATCTGTTTAACTTCGTTTACATTTAGACGCTCTGTATCTGAGAGATGCTGTTTGTTTCTAAATATAGATATTTGTAGCTGGTTTATAGTAAAAGAAGAGAAACTGTTAAGTAGTTTGATCTCGGCTGTTTTTCACTTTCATCCCTTCACTTTTACCAGTGTTTGTTCATCCCTCCGTCCTTTCTCCATTTTGTTCTTTCACAGTCCTCCATTTATGAATCAGACACCACTGTTGCCTGTTTTTTGTTCTTGTTGTTTGTTGAAACTCTGCATCACCCAAAAGAATGTCTTCTTCTCCTGTTTTGTATTTTCTCTTTGTCTCTTGTTCTTTCCTCCTTTCCCCCCCACTCCTTCCTACACCACCACCATTATCTCCATCCATCCTTTCATCCCTCCATCCTTTTCTTGGTGTTGGGTCATTCGTTATAGGCTGCCAAGGTGAGAAACTCTCTCCCCAATCCATCCATCCAACCATCCATCCATTTATCCACCCTTTGCTTCCATCCCTCCACCCTCCTGCTTTTCGTGCAGTAGACCAAACGCTCTAACTGCGGTGTTCCTCAAAGTGTCTGCCTGCTCTCCTTTTTCTCATCCGTACAGCAAAAAATGTCCATCTCAATCCATGATTTGATGGTCTTGCAGTCAGTCAGGCTTCTGGTGTCGCTGCATTTTTCTTTAAGCAAATGGAGGAAATCTGACAAGTTTCAGTTCATTCAGTTCTTCCTTAGGTAGTTAGACAAAACAAGATGCTTTCAGATGGACATTTTAGCTGTGAGAGACTCAGAAACAGGAAGTTCTCAAAAAATGTGACTGCTGATGTTTGGTTTTATTTTTTTACAGTCAGTACTAACCTTCGTAGTTCGATTACGCCTCGATGTGCGATCTGTACTAAATGTGTTTATTGCATTAATTCAAACAGGCTTGTGTGGCAGCTCAAGTTCTTGGCACAAATGCTGCTTAACAAAGTCGCTGCAGCAATGACCTTAGAGGCATTTTCCACACTCTTAAAAAGGACTTTTTAACTCATCCTTGCGTCGTGCTGGATTAGTGAGGACTTAGACTCATGTGCCTAATTCAGCTGCACGGATGTGTTAAAAAAACGTGTCTCTTTTTAAGAACATAAACAGTAGTGGGTAGTATGCTATCCAATGACAAACAAACATTAGGCGGTTAAACCTTGCTAATTCAGCCTGGAATTGCACTTGGATTTTTTTTTTATTTAACTGAAACAGGACAAAATAAATACAAATCTGATCTTGCAGATGTTTAAACATTTTAAAAGCCCTGATATGTCAGAAACTAGCCGTTCTGCTGGGATCTGTTCAGTAACATCTTCAATCAAAGTGCAATTGCAGCCGAAACAAAGCAGTGAAACAATGTAATGAAAAGTGTGTTTACATTGTTGTCTACTTTTTGCTGGTTTGCGTGTGTGCGTGAGTGTGTGTGTGTGTGTCGCTGTGTGTATTAGAAAAGTAGAAATAGTTCATAAATTCATTTTGTCATATTAGAGGTAAGTTAAATTATCACATGAAAGGTAAGTTAATGTTTATTACTGAGTACTTTTTGGCTTTCAGACAGATTATTTTGATATTTTGTGGTTGAAAAAAGGAATTTACATTTAATAGAGCTGCAACGATCAGTTGATTAATAAATCAGTATTTTTTTAAATCAATAATCGTTTCAGTAATTTTTAAGTAAAAATATCAAATATTTACTTGTTCCAGCATTGAAATGTAAAAAAATCCTGCTTGTCTATGTTGTTAATGAAATCTTTATTAGAGTTATTAGGTTTTTGACTGTTGATTGAACACGAGAGGCTTCTGGGAAAATTTTATTGAGCATATTTTACAACTTTCTGATGACAGTTAATCGACACATTGATTGATAATGAAAATAAACAACTTGTAAATCATGATCAGTGTCTGACTGAATGTCTGTCCGTCTTTCTTTTCCCCGTTCATCATCCGTCCAACATCAGGTTTCCCTGGTCGCAAAGGAGCAAGAGGAGACCCAGGATTCCCAGGGCCTGCTGGAATGAAGGGAACCCCAGGACTGCCTGGCACCCCTGGATCACCAGGGTCTCAGGGACCCCCTGGACCTCCAGGCCCAGGAACTAGAGAGGGAATCCCAGGAGCACCAGGAAGGAAGGGTAGGCTCCAGCTGCCGTTTATCGTCACACCTAATCTTCTTTCATCTCCAGAGAAAAACAGTGCTTTCATTCTCTCTGTCTGTTCACAGGTGAGAGAGGCTTCCCAGGACTGATGGGCTTCCCTGGACTGCCAGGTCGTCCTGGACCACCAGGTTTTCCTGGAGGGAAAGGAGAGGGCGGAGGATCTGGAAGAGACGGATTCCCAGGTGGTCCAGGTTACCCCGGACAGAAAGGTAGAGTGCCACATCAGCTCAGAACGACTGCTAACAGCTACTGCTGAGGATAAAAAGGTGTCACACAGGCCAGGAGACGGTCTGCTGGAGGAAATGCAGCCCTTGAGTCACACTGATGTGGTTTTACTTGTGTAGGTGAGAGAGGATACCCCGGTCCACCCGGCTTGCCCGGTACTCCTTTGGCAGCGGTTACAGAGGTCGGAGAACCAGGAACCCCAGGAGCCAGCGGCCTTCCCGGTTTCCCAGGACCCCGAGGTAACACCACTTCTCTTTGTTATTTTCACTACTGACAGCTGAGACTCAGACTGCAGATAGAAAATACTACAAATTAAAACACTGTTGGAAAATGTATTTAAAAGAGTGCATCACATTTTATAAACTGCCATGTAAAATCTCACCGGTATCATTCGTACCTGCCTGATAACTGAACAGTCTGAGGAAACGTAATTACCAACAAATCTGACAAATTGTGATGCGCTGACTCTGATTTTTCCCCTCCGTGTCTGATTTCAGGTGACAAGGGTCTGCCAGGTCTGCCCGGTCGTCTGGGTGTACCTGGACGTCCTGGTTTTGCTGACCTGAGTAAAGGACAGCCCGGACAGCCTGGGTTTCCCGGGCGATCAGGAGGTCCAGGCTTCCCCGGACCCAAGGGAGAATCTGGAATCATGGGATTCCCTGGAACAACTGGACCAAGGGTACAAAAAAAACACACACACTTCCAAAGAGGAACAAGCAGCAAGTCCCTCGATGAATTTAAGTCTTAGACTCTTCTTTCTCTTTTTTCAGGGAGATGATGGCGCCCCTGGTTTACCCGGCAACCCCGGTGAGAGTGGTCGCCCTGGTGGCAAAGGTGAGTATAAACATCAAAACATACACACACACACACACTAAAAATCTATTTATGATACATTTAACGCATCACTGCATCTGTTGTTTTGCTCTTAAGGTCCACCGGGAGAAGCATACGCTTATCCTGGAGCTCCAGGAGCCAAAGGCCTGATAGGAGATTCAGGCTTCCCAGGTAAGACGTAAACAACAGACTGTAAATAAACTGCAGATCACACCTGGGTCTTAAAAGTAAAATCACTATTAAAGTTCTTTTAACTTGTATTCTATGTAATGGCCAGGAGGGGGAGTCTCTACTTGTTGTAAAAAGCATATCTCTGATATTAATGAAGAGAAAAACTTGTATAATGCCACTACTTTTTATAGTCATATGAACAAGTTTCAAAAACATTTCAACAACGAGGTTTTTCTCCAAACTTCTTTAAGTTTTCCACAACATTTGTCAAAGGAGGTCTCACCCACCTGACTTTACTGTCGCTCCTCAGGTGGTCGTGGCAATGACGGCGCCCCCGGTGACAGCGGCTTTCCAGGAGGACCTGGTTTCTCTGGACAAAAGGGAGCTCCTGGTGAACCAGGACGGCCCGGAATAATGGGTGAGAGAGATCACTGCTGTGACAAACAAACCTCACTTGACCAGTTTTGATATTTCTTTGAGAACACTGAGGAGCGTCACATCCAGAGGAGGCCACAGTTAGACAGTCACATATGTGCCTCGTCTCCTCTTCAGGCTCCCCTGGTTTCCCCGGACCAAAGGGCCTGAACGGCTTCCCAGGAAGATCGGGAGCAGATGGAGGTCCCGGATTCCCTGGAGGTCCTGGAGGCCCTGGAGCCAAAGGTGAGAGACATTTCAGTTTACTTCCTGTTTCCAAATGAAAAAAGGCAACACAACAGGGAGGAACACTCGCTCACTCTCGCTGTGTTTGCAGGTTTGCCTGGAGCTCCTGGTTTGGATGGACTCAATGGCCTCGGTGGACCCAAAGGTCTTTCTGGAACACCAGGCAAGGACGTCAATACACACTCACACAGTCTGATAATGCTTTTTTTTTTTTTTTTAATAATAGTTATTTTATAGTTTAAAGAGAGTTGATCAATTCAGCATGACCAAAGGGGTTGAGGGGTTTTAACTTTACAGCAGTGACTGAAAAAACAGGAGTCCTTGTGAGTTTTTTCATGGTGTTAGCCTAGCAGTCTGTGAAGGTTATAGCTAGCTTCCTGCAGGCAGTGAGCAGCAAATGGTTAAAACTTCAAACTCAAAATGAATACACAAGTCAAGGAGCATATTCTCCACAAAAAGTATATTAGATAGGATTGAATTCCTATAAACAATGAACACATTTTCGAAAGTCCTGTAAGTCCTTCCTGGCCTGCAAAATGCAGATTTTTTTTTAAGCCTGTCGTGCTAAAGTTTCTTGAAAGTCTTTAGGAATGCCTCAAAATACAAAGGCAGACTGGAATTTACAAGATGCAACAGGGTTTTTATAAATGCAACATGTAGCGACGCCATAAAGAAACTTTAAAAACTTACTGAGAATCTTGTTTGAGAAAAGAAAAACAGAAGGTTTACGTGCTGATCTTCGATTTGTTTACCAAAACATGGATTTTTTTCTCAAAAGAAGTCCGGGCACTCTGCTGTGAGACTTATAAACTGTTAGAAACCCGACAAAATTCAGAAAAGTTAGAGTTAAAGTTGTTCATGTTAAAAAAAATTAGTGTGAACAGCAGAACTGCTTTAATAACTTTGTTGTATTTGTATCCAGGTGTGAGTGCAGGAGGTCGCCCAGGTGCTCCTGGTATTCCAGGGTCAAAGGGAGAGAGAGGCGTCTCCTACCCAGGAGGTCCCGGCTACCCCGGAGCGAAGGGAGAGAGAGGAAATTCAGGTGAGTTCAAAGATTTTAGGAAAGCTGATCAGAAGTGAGTGAAACAATATGATGCGACAGCAACAACCGCTGGTTTGTTTTTGTGTCAGGTGCTCCTGGACTCCCAGGGTTCCCCGGTCGGCCCGGACCTCCTGGTGGGGCTGTAGCGTCGGATGTTCCCGGACCTCTGGGAGACCCTGGCCTCCCTGGATTGGATGGAGAATATGGTAAATACACTTCCTCAATCCAGTTTCCTTTTCTCAACTCTCCTTTCCTTTTCTTTCTTCATGCTAACTCTCTCTCTGTTTGTTTTCCTTGTTTCCTTCCCTTTGCAATCCCTCGTCTGCCCAATGTCATCGCCTTTCCTTTGTTCACTTTCCTTTTCTTTAATTATCTTCCCATCATGCAATTTCCTTTGTTTTGCTTTGCTTTTCTTCACACAATATAGTCTCCTTTCCTGACTCCCTTCATGATGTTTCCTCCCTTTCTTTCTTGTTTCCTGTCCTCTCCTTTAACTTTCTCATCTTCTCTCTCCTCCAGGTTTCCAAGGTCCTCCCGGTCCTCCTGGTCCCCCTGGTCCAGGCACAGCTCAGGGAGACAGAGGTGACTCCGGGCTCCCAGGCTTCCCCGGCTCCCCTGGCAGGAAAGGAGATCCAGGAGGCCCCGGAGCCTCCGGTGGCCCCGGTGGCTCTGGTTTTAAAGGTGACATGGATCCTCGAACACACAATATGAATTCTGTGTTTCTTTGTGTTTATTAAAACAAAAAAAGAAGTAAGATAAACATGGTAAAACTTTGTATTTTTGCTTTTAAGGGGAACGAGGTGAGACTGGTTTCGGCGGAGGTTCTGGTCTCAAAGGTTTTACTGGCGACCCTGGTTACTATGGACTCAAAGGACCCAAGGGACTTCGAGGTAGGAGGACTTTAATCTTCTCACAGAGGGAATTTCATGAGTGGAAAGTGATAGTGCGTCCTCTTTTTTCCATTCACACATTCTTCCTGTGTTTCTTCATCCACCTTTGACCTCCTCCTTTTGTTCTTTCCCATCCTTTCTCTCTAGGATCTCCTGGTCGTAGGGGGGCTCCCGGAGTGATGCTGCCTCCAGTGGGTTATACGCTGCCCGGCGGAGAGATGGGCTTTCCTGGTGAAAGCGGAGGCTCCGGTTTCCCCGGAGAGCCTGGTCTGCCTGGATCACCCGGAGGTCCAGGTGAGTAAAGAATTTCAATTTTTCAAACTATCTTTGCCATGTTTAAGACGTTATGGTTTGCAATTGTTTAATATATTTTAAGCCTTAAGGCCTAAATAAGGTGATGTTCAAGAATAACGCCAAAGTGGTGCAGGAAAACACTTTTTTGCTTTCTTGCTCAGAGTTAAAGGAGAAGAGTGAGCTCATGTTTATCTACTAAATACGAGGCTGGTGCTAGAGGAGAGGTAGCCTAGCTTAGCTTAGCATAAAGGCTAAAAACAGGTGGAAAAGCTAGCTTGGGTCTTTCCGAAGGTGAACAAATCTGCAAACGTTCTAAGAAGTTTGAGAAAAAGTTCTGGTAGGGAGATTTTGTTGCCTCTTGAGTATAGCAAAGATGATGTTTACCCCTGTTTCCAGTCTTTAAGCTAAGTTAAGATAAGCTAAGCAGCTTCTGGCTGTGGTGTCATGTTTCATAGACACACACAAGAGTGTGTTAATCTAATCATCTGACTCTAACCAAGAGTTCATCCTCCACTGCCATTGCAAAAAAATTAACTTGTTAAACCCTCACAGTGTTACTGAACAGGTTTCCTTCACACAAACTTTAAGTGAACACCATGACGTTATCATCAGTGGCTGTGTGAAATCCTCTTTACAGGTGCCAAAGGTCGTCCTGGTGCTACGGGTAAACTTGGAAGGACTGGATCTCCTGGTCTGCCTGGATCGATCGGTGACCCCGGACCCCCTGGTTTCCCTGGACCCACCGGAGAACAAGGTCTGGAGTCCGAGTCCATCGAAGACGAGGCTCTCAGATCCTGAGGCAGAAAAAGTCACACAGTTCAAACCTGAAAAAAAAGGCTTATTTTAAAATATTGCATCACATTATTACATATTCACTCATCAGTATTTTTAAATGCATATATTTTTATTTAACTGTAACAACAGTAGTATGAATGTAGAAAAAAGAATGTGACTTTTTACAGCGCGATGTCTCAGCTCATGAATATATGTATATATTTTTAACAGTTAAATCTGGTTAGCTGTTAATATTTCTTTAAAAACATATGAAAATAATGCAAATGCTTTAAATCTGGATTATTAATATGTAACCATTAAAAAACAAAAACGGTTTCTTAACTGTCACCCTCGTTGCATCGTCTTCAGGTCTTCCCGGTAAAGTCGGTCGTCAGGGCGCCCCCGGTGCCGTCGGACGCAGCTACAGCATCGGCTACACTCTGGTGAAGCACAGCCAGGACTCGCAGGTCCCCATGTGTCCTCAGGGCATGGCCAAGCTGTGGGACGGCTTCAGTCTGCTGTACGTGGAGGGACAGGAGAAGGCTCACAACCAGGACCTCGGTACGAAAACGCTTCCACAACACGAAAAACAGAAAAAACATCTTAACATCTCTGCATCTTCTCTGCTGTTGTTGGTGTCACGAGTGTTTTCTCTTTCCTCTCTGTGTCTCCAGGTCAGCCGGGGTCCTGCCTCCCCAGGTTCAGCACCATCCCCTTCCTCTACTGCTCCCCCAATGAGGTCTGCTACTACGCCAGCCGCAACGACAAATCCTACTGGCTCTCCACAACCGCATCCATCCCCATGATGCCCGTGGCCGAGCAGCAGATCCAGCCTTACATCAGCAGGTACTGTGCCGTGGTGCCGAGCTTGGTGTGAAGTTACGGTAAAGTCGCCTGTTTGAAGCTGTGCTGCCACACACACATGCATGTGTTTAGTTAAAACTGTCTCCCTCCAGGTGCTCTGTGTGTGAGGCTCCATCTCAGGCCGTGGCGGTCCACAGTCAGGACACCAGCATCCCCACCTGTCCTCCCGGCTGGAGGAGTCTCTGGATCGGATACTCCTTCCTCATGGTGAACTTAAGACTATAACTAACTAACTTCTCATAATAAAACCTGTAAATTTTATGTGTTTTCTCATAATGTGTGTTTTCAAATCACACGAACTTAAAGAGATCTGTTGTTTTTAGTCATAACATTGCAGCAGCAGAAGCTGTCTTTTCAAAATAAAATATCCTCTTTTTGACAAACAAGCTAATAAACAAAATGGAATATTCTTTTAATCTTGAGTTCAATGGAAAATAAGAATAATAATCCAGTTTTTTAAAAACATTTACATTTGCTCTTCTATAATAAAAAAGTGCACTCAGCCAACAGGAAGTGATGCATTTTCCAGCAGCAGTGAATGTAAAAGTAATAAATGCTGATATCTTTGGATTCTCTCTCCTTTTGCAGCACACGGCGGCTGGCTCCGAGGGCGGCGGTCAGTCCCTGATGTCTCCGGGCTCCTGCCTGGAGGATTTCCGCGCTACGCCGTTCATCGAGTGCAATGGGGCCAAGGGCACCTGCCACTACTTCGCCAACAAGTACAGCTTCTGGCTCACCACCGTGGCCCCCAACGAGGAGTTCCTCTACTCGCCGGCGCAGGAGACCCTGAAGGGAGGCCAGGAGCGCTCCAAAGTCAGCCGCTGCCAAGTCTGCAGCAAGCTCTTGTAGTAGGAAACATCAGGAGTTGATTCATCAACACCTCAAAGGAAAAAAATAAATAAAAGGAGGTGTAGATGACGGAGGATGAGATGATATATAAAGAAATCTATTAAAAAAAAACAAGAACAAGTGACTGACTGAAAAATGAGCCCCTCTCCTGCTTCTCTGGTGGTTTCAAGAGTCGAGTCGAACAACTTCGGCCCCGTTTTTTAGAGTTTTTGATCGGCTTTAGGAATGAATGGCTTGTTAAGGTAAAGAAGAGCTGGAGGGAGGGAATGGAAAGAGAAGGGCTCCAGTGTGACGGCTCTTCTCTAGATTATCACTGACAATGGTGCTATCGTTTGTGTTCTCTGTGTTTATTTTGTGTCCGTTTTCTCGTTACGGTTTTTTGGCGAGAATCATTCTCGGCTACCTCGGAGAGTGCCACCCCCTTTTTTTTGGAAAGCACTGCGGCGCTTACACAGCAGGGCCGGACGTCTGCTTCAGATGAGTCAGTTCAGACAGTAAGGTCAAACTTTCACACATTTAGATGATTAAATTTCTTAGCATTTTTCTCTGAACTGATCAAACTGAGGCTGATGATTCTGGTTCTTTAGGAAAACAGTAAAACAGGCTTTCTTTCTTTAGTAAAACAGTCGCTACAGAACTTTGCTTCTTTTGTATTTTCTCCGGACTTCAACCACTTTAACCACCACTGTGTTGCAGATGATGTTTAAGTGAAAACATCCTGGTGGATTTGCATGTTTTTGCAGGAGCGACTTCATGGTGCGTTTAAGGGAGCATTTCCTGAAAGCACCTGAGATGTAACTGTACGTTTATTTTTTTAAAGCGGGAGAAAAGCTGAAAAATGTTTAAACATCAAGAAAAAAAAGATAAGAAAAGAAAAAAACTTAATACTTTAAATGGACCAACAGCAAATTTTTTTAAGGCAGAAAAAAAAAACATATTTCACAGCTCGTTTTATTTTTTACATGTTGTCTCGTTAGCAAATAACATTTTCAGGCATCAACTGTAAAATCTCAAATATTTCAGCTTCAGAGTGAGAATTTCAGAGCTGCAATTGCATCTAGTGCAAATATAACAGACAAGTTAATTTTAATTAATTTTATTTTAAAAGCGATTCATAATTTTCTTCAAGACGGTTTCTAAAGCTAGACATTTTAAACCAATGACGACTTGAAATCTTGGAAATCTATCCAAACATGTAAAGTCTGATGAGGGTTTTGTAAGAAAAGTCATCTGCAGGTGGAGCTAATAAACAGACCTTGAGTTGATGCTATTTTGTACAATCCACGTTAGCTTTTAAAGAAAAAAAAACATGCGAAATTACTCGTAAACTTTACTTTAAATTCCTCATGTTTCATTGTGCCTCTGATCTCTGTCTCACAGTACAACCACGGTGCTAAACGGCCCTGACAGTTGTCTTTTAAGGCAGCATTTCTAACATGTTTCTATTATACTGCATGCATTAAAGAGGTTAACCAGCACTTAAAAAAATAAACTCTGCAACAGCTGCCTGAAGTAATGGCTGACTTGAACGAGGTCAGCCATTCATGTATTTTGCACTGATGTCAACTCATGTGGTTCAGAACAACAAACAAGTCCAAACCAAGGCGCCGCTTTCCTCTTCATGTTGTGACCAAAATTTTCATTCACGTTAAATTTGCAACAGGAAACCAAACACACACACTTTTAGATTATTAAATATTGCTGTACATAGTGCTTACTCTGTTTCCTAGTAAAGTATGTTAGTTAGAAAAGTCTGTAATGCCGTTCACTCCTACTTTATTTTCTTTTATTTTTAAGTCTCTGTCCTTGGATAAGAAGGGGGGAATGAGTTGCCCATTTTTTGCCCTGCATGTATATTTTTTTTAGTCGTATTTATGCATACAGATTTGCAGCTGTGTGCAAGGACATGAAACAGTAGAATCGACCTTTTTTTACATTGACTTTGGTTTGGAATGTTAATCAAAAGTCGCGACTGAGCGGCACAAGTATGCAAAACACGTTAAATCAAACAATCATTTTAAACTTAAAAGTGGTTTGCAATTTAAATTACAAATCTCGATTGACTTGCTGTCGTATTCAAAGACATGTAGGCTCAGAATTTATGATTCTTTTCATTGAATTTGGTTGAGGATGTAAATGAAAAGTGTGCACAGAATAAAGTGATATAACAGACTGTTCCCCTCTTCATCGTTATCCTCGGACAGTAAAGGCTCCTGGGTGACTTGTAACCACTATGACCACCGCGTCAGCGCGTAGCTCCGTCTCTCTGCTGGTAGCCCTGATTTTATCACTTTACTCCCTTTGTTTTGTTTTGTTTTTCTCTTTTTGCCAGCCCTTTTTTGTTTTGTAATCTAGATTGTAATTATTACACTTAAGTCATGATACTATCCCCTGGTTTTATTTACTGAGACGGGAGGGAATGGGAAGATAATTATGTGTATATTAAATATTATGGAGGGAAAAAAAAGCCTTTGGGATTGTGTTTTTATATGAAAGATATATTCGCCACTGATGATTTAACAGGCGCAACAACTGTTTTTATTATCTGGTTTTTTACCCCATGTTCCAAACCGAGAGTGTTTTATGCAGCAGTATGTTGTAAGTGCCTGGAGTGACAAAAAAAAAAAGAAATGCAGTTTTCCTCAAAGAGGATCAGTACAAAATGGTAATAACATGACTGTTACTCTGATGTGTATTTTTGTGCTCACACACTTTGAAATAAAGTCTCTGAACTAACTGAGGAGTTTTCTTTGCTCATTAAACAATGAGGTCCGTCTGTGTTTTCATAGCAGGTACAGGTGTGTCTATGGTTTGTTTTTAAATGAAACCTGAGCGGATGACACATGTTTTGATTTGCTTTTATTAGTGTAAAGAAGAGGTCAGATAGCTTTGTTGCATAACAAATAAAAAATGCTAACACTTTGTTGGTATATACTGATTTGTAGGCTGATATTGATACACTGGCTGATTGTAACATATCAGATGACAGCATGGAGGTATGATCCCTCGAGGCAACTGTGGTCAGTATCACCATGATCTCACAAAACACACCCATAACTAAAGAAAACAATGAGTAATTATGTCAGAAATTCACACAAATATCTAATAGAATAAAATTTTGTGATAAAATATTATATCTGAAATTTCACCATGGACGTAAACTGAAACCTGAATAGTCGGCTGATATACAACAGCAATGCAAAAATTTAAGTTTATTAATAGATGCATATTAAATATAGGAAGAAAAAGAAAAAAATGTTTTAAATCACAAAAGTTTTATTTTTACACGAACATAAACACTAATATGCACTTGATGGGAAAAAATGTTTTTATAGTGTCCTAAATATAAACAAACATGAGAGACAGATACTTATATTTATCTTCCACAGGAAATAAATGACAAAACATATTAGAGAAATGTTACAAAGAAGTTCAGAAAGTATTTATTACGGGAAAAATATCAGAATTTTATAAATATAGGAACCGAGGCGAGTGTAATGGAATGTTGTTCGGTTTTTATTCACGCGCCACACAGAAGGTGGCGGTAATGCGCGTCAAACTGTTTGCCAATCACCGACGAAGAAGAAAACTCCCTAGCATCACAAGAACACTGCTCGAAACGTTAGCTCGAAGAAAATCGGAGTTTATTTTTTCTCCTGCTTTGGGACGTTTTAACAGGTGAGATATGCAACTTAAAAGCGACAAAGCATCTGAATTTCAAGTTTTGCTTTCAAGTGAACGTTTCTGAAATTGTAAAATTACAGAAAAAAAGCTGTGCGCTAAACGTTAGCTTGTAAGCTATCATTAGCTGAGATAGCTTCTTGGCTATCAATTTTAACCCGTAAACGTTTTAATATTGAACAGTTGCTCAAGTTGCGGCTCATAAAGAGGGAGATTACTGCTTAAATATAGTGTGTATTTGCAGTTTCATATTTTTAACGTCTTTATCTCTGAACTAGGTAATGCTACAGTTAGCCCCTTTAGCTCGGTTAGCTAAGATGGATTCGCTTTTAGCATTATTAACCTGAAGAAATAAACAACGTTAGCTATGTATTGACTTCGTGAGAAAATAATTCTACGGTTTATTTTTAAATTCACAATTAGTATTTTTTAGGGGCTTCTACAATAGGACGATTACACGTGCGACAGAATGTGAAATATATACAGGCTAAAGGAACTACTTTTATAGCTTTATAGCCCCTATAAAAAAAATATTCATTTTATTGTGCAAAGTTAAACGTAAAATTCCTTGTGTAGTGATTTAATTTTGTTACACAGTAATTGAATCAAATTACAAGTGAATCTTTTATTAGTAAGTGATGAATTATAGAAAGGTGACTTAGTTGTTAGCACTCCTCTGTTTTGTTTGTCAGATAGACGCCCACTCAGAATTACAAGACCAGGGTCTCAATTTGACAATATGAGTGTTTTTTAACTAGAATTTTCTTACTTTGGAGCTAGAGCAACCTGACAAAATTCTTTTTTTGTCATGAAAGAATACAGTTTTACTTTTAATTTTTGAGAACTGCTTATTAACATTGTCTTGAGGGATGTATACATTGGTTCCTCAATGCACTGTGATCACTTTCACCAAAGCTAAAACGATATAAAACGTCTTTATAGAAAATATTAAATCCCTCTGTGAAGTCAGAGGTCATCAGCAGAGCAGCAGACCTGGCATTGCTGTGTCCTTATTAGACAAGGGTTTAATCCTGAGATAGGTGGAGGCTCGGAAACCTGGACTGAACTGAACCTGCATCTCCTCATTGAAAAAAACAAGACCTTTGAGCTCATAACTACAATAAAAAGAAAATCAGGAAGTTGCTTACATGTTGTGGTCAACTGTGGCAAGTTAAATAAAGAAAAAGTTTACACCACAAAGTTTATGGCTTAATAAACGCATTATATGCAACTAATGTTAAGTACATCAGGTCAAGACTCCAGCTTGTAGTGTGGAAGCCCCTTGTATTCCTTTAAACGACCAGAAGAGGACGTGTCTTGACAGCTATTTCATCAGTCCAGCTGCTGGGGAATTTCCATTTACTGTAGCTCCTGTTTTTTGGTTTTTTGACATCTTAGACAGGTTTTATAACACAATCCTGCAGTGTGCCATCCATCGTGATCATTAAGATATAAAATATTTCTCAATAGTTTCAATCATGCTGTGCTACTGAAGTTTTATCTGATATGCATTTGAATTATTACTATTATTGGCTTTATTTATAACACTGAAACATATCTCCTGATTGCCTTCTTTGACTCTCAATGCAGGTACGCTGGAATTTTCTGACACCCACTCGGACATGTCCTATGTCTTCATCAATGATTCGTCGCAGACCAACGTGCCTCTGCTGCAAGCCTGCATTGATGGAGACCTGCCTTTTGCCAAGAGGCTACTCGAGACAGGATGCGACCCCAACATCCGGGACAACCGGGGCCGCACCGGCCTGCACCTAGCCGCCGCCCGGGGGAATGTGGACATATGCCGCCTGCTGCACAAGTTCGGGGCTGATCTCTTGGCTACGGATTATCAAGGGAACACAGCGTTACATCTGTGTGGTCACGTGGATACTATACAATTCCTGGTTTCCAATGGGCTGAAGATTGATATCTGGTAAGAAAAGAAATGCTTTCAGTTGATAAAGATGACTTTTTATTATCTTTATAACAAACACTCCTCGTTTATCGCGGGGGTTAAGTTCTAAAAATAACCCGCAATAGGCGAAATCCGCGAAGTAGTCAGCTTTATTTTTTACAATTATCAGAATCAGAATCAGAATCAGAAATACTTTATTGATCCCCGTGGGGAAATTGCCTTTAGTTACAGATGCTCCC
>JAQMCX010000039.1:14554535-14598240 GCA_029814765.1 Acanthurus leucopareius | reverse complement strand
CAATGCCAAACATGTTGCAGCTAGCACAGACAACAAAATGACAAAAAATGTTGCTTCTCCTGTCAAATATTGATATGAGATTAATTAATTACAAAGCCTCTAATTAATTAGATTAATTTTTTAATCCAGTCCCACCACTAGTAATTAGTCTGATTAGGCTGCACAGAAATGCAACATAATGTCACAAGGAAGTACAAAGACGTTAATTTTTTGAATGCAGATGAGACGACACTCTCACACCTCTGTAAACACAATCAGCTGTGTTTGTTTCAGTGTTAAATTCGGTCTGAAGCTGTTTTTATTTTAATTGTTTGTTTAGTCTGAGCGAAGCCCCCGAACACCAAGATATTTAGACTCCCATTACAGAAGATTTAAAAAAATGCAAATACTCAAGTTTGAGAAGCAGGAACAAGTGAGCTTTTGGCCTTTTTTGTTTCAGTATGACCTCATATGGTTAAATAAATCAATATTAAGCTGATTTTTTTATTCTGTCTTAATTTGAAAGTCAAATAACTCGTTAGAAGAGTGACCACGTTTTTTTATTCTTCCTGTCCTTCTGCTCAATATGCTCTATTGTGTGCTGTGTTGCTGCACAACATATGTTTTTGGTTAGCTAGAACAGTTAGCAACACAAGTCAGGGCAGAGGACACGGAAACACACACACACACACACCAGACACACACAGTAAAAACAATAGCATCTCTATCTAATGGCGTCCTCATCTACCCCCTGCAGAGCAGATTGCTACTGGAGGCTACCTTTACAGGAATGTAGATTAACACACACACACACACACACACACACACACACTGTGTTTACCAGGCCAGGACATTTGGTTGCATACCTTCAACCACATGTCAAAACATTCTTTGGTACAATCCCCGGCTTTCTGTTACAGTCAACAGCGGCACGAGAGCGAGAGAGGGGGGAAAAGATCAACGCCGCCATCTTTGTTGCCCGTTCTGAGCCAATCAAATACCAGTCTCCTGTTTTGTTTTTTTTAAAACATCCTCTGCTGGAATGCTTCCCACAAGAAACACGGCCCAATTTGCCGACAAAAGAAGAAGAAAAAAACGCTTTTTCGACTAATAGGAAACAAGAAAACATCCCTCGTGCCCACATCTAGCAGTTCCTGGTTTGGGTTTAGTTGAGGTCAACTTGTGATATTTCAAAACCCTTCGAGCAAATGAGAGCATCACATGTTGAAGAACTTAGTTTGCATCAAATTAGATAAATGATTTGGTGAGGGCTGGTCTTTATCACTTTAAGGGGTCTTTTGGCAGTTTTTCCCCCGTTGAAAACCCATTAAATCCAGATCCTGGTTGGTGAAGACTTGAGACGAAATCAAACAAATCTCATAATCGAAGGCGAGATAAGAGAGTTCATGATAAGCTCTTCAACATTCGTCCGAAACTCCTTGATAAACTACGCTGACGTGTGTTAACGCCACACGCCCTTTGTGGTGATCAACTACATGAGAAACTCAGCCTCAGATCACGGAGATTTACTGCCAACTAAACACAACAAAGCATCCTTTGCTCTGCCATTCAAGCGATAAATACAGTCTGACATACCTAAAATCAAAAACATGCACTGATGAAATTAATATACAGACGAAGGGGAATTTAGCCGAGTGGAAACTACACCATCAAAGACACAAACGTGATTTTTTCTTCATATTTCCTTCAGAGTCTTTCGCTCAATTCAACACAAGTTTAGTCTTTCAAACTTAAAAGTCTGATGAAGCATCTGACATATTTTACACAGGCAACTTGCAGGATATAAAATCTTCAAAAACATAGCTGCAGACGAACTCTAGGTTACATTAAGTCCCTGATCTCCATAATATGTGTGTATTATAACTAGGGCTGGGACTTTAGAGCGTTAATTACAATTAATTAATTCCAGAAAAAATAACGTGACAAAAAAATAACGTGACAAAAAAATAACGCATTTAAACGCAATTTTTTTTTGCATTCCGAACAGCGCGGAACTTTTCTCATTGCACGAGTTTCCGGAGTAGCTCAGTCGGTAGTGCGGGCATCCCATGTACGGAAGTTTCGTTCTCCACGTGAGTTCGACTCCGGCTCTGATCATTTGCTGCGTGTATATAAAATATAAAATATTAAAAAAAGAAAGAAAAGATGAGAAGTCGTTGCTGGGTTTGTTGGAAAACAACTACCAGGTGGAAATCTGGATGTGTGCGCAAATTGTCCAAGAAAGAATTTTCCTATCCGGAGCTCTTCCAACCTCCACTACCACCTCAATGCCAAACATGTTGCAGCTAGCACAGACAACAAAATGACAAAAAATGTTGCTTCTCGTGTCAAATGTTGATATACGATTAACTGAGATTAATTAATTACAAAGCCTCTAATTAATTAGATTAATTTTTTTAATCAAGTCCCACCACTAATTATAACCATCCCATCTCTGATCTGTGGGGTCCTTTAAGTTCAGACACAGAAACTCATAAAAATAAAGAGGATAATGAAGGCTGAGAACCAGCGAGGCTTCGTATCGGCCCACTGACACAGACTCTCATACAACATGTAGAGTCTGATGTTCATTTAGATAGTGGTCTGTCTGGTCTGCGGTGGTCCGGTGGAAAAAAACACTCCAGTTCAGACGGTTCAAACGAGCGACTGGGATCCATCAAAACAACTGTGTTGGACAAGTGTTGAACAATTAGCAAATTTAATTTAAGCAACTGATTAATCGCTGCAGAAAACAAGGCATGACCTTACTGCAACCAGACAAATGAAATTTGACAATTTTGGAGATTTTTTTTTTTTGGCATAAAGTGATTCCACATTCTTACGGTTTTTCCGGATTGTCCCACGGGAAAACACCATGTAAAAGTCAGTGAGCACAGAGCAGCCAGAAACTCTGCTAAGAAGACAGAAGTGTCTCCAGAGGGCTCGCAGTAGATCATAAAACCCACTTTTTGAAAGTGAGCTGACGGTCCTACAGCAGCTGCTTTCTCAGATACATCAATGGGAGGAAACTCACCACTTTGCCCTCAAGACCACATTTGAAAAATCACAGAAAAACACACAGAAATGACAACATGTTGTGTAAAATGTGGCTCTTCTATCTCTTTATTCCACACCAACGCATGTATTTTCACCAAAACATGCTTAAGTCGTGACTGACCGGCTAATTACTCGCTAACAAGCTAAAAGACAGACTGGCTACATGGATGACTAGCTAGCTAAGCTAATGACTGACTCGCTAACTAGTGGAGCAGATAAAACCTTCATCTCAGTGTCATCACACAGCTGATCACTGGCTCCAAGATAAACAAGTCTAAAAATTATGTATATGAGCAGTGCACACACACGTACAAACACACACGAGTATAATATCTCCACACACACACACACACTCCCCAGAGTGGTGATTTGTTATGCTCCTGGTGGAATGTTGACCAAATGGCTTATATCCCACTCCTGTCTCTGACTCGGGAAGCCACCCTTCCCCCCCTTCAGTAGCGAACACGCTCTCTGAGGGCCACGAACACACACACACACACACACACACACACACACACACACACACTCCTCAAAACATGAACATCCCGAAAGGGGGCAACTGGCACATTACTATGCGCTTTGTGTCTTATTCATATGTTCATGTTTGCCCCCAAAAAACAGCAGATTTAAGCTTTTAAAGATGAAGGATGAACCTCCCAAATCCACATCAACCTTCATTTTAAAGTTGACATAATTGTACGACAAATACACGCAACTTTTTTTAATGAAGTGTTTCAAAATAAAAGCACTGCAGGAACTTTAATTAGAAAGAAACTTCCTGAACAACTTAGCAAACTCAACTTGCAGATGGAGGCAAAGAGATGAAAAAAAATATAACACATGAAAAGTTCTACACTCAAATAGACATGAACTGCATTTATACATGATTTAGAAACTTGGTCAGTTATTTAACTTCATATTATTCTTCATAGCAAAGAAAATGCGTGAATTAAAAGCTCTGATAGCCATGTTGGAGATCTTTACTATGAGCATCTAAGGACATATTAAGCTTAAAAGAGTTTATGTAGTTGTAATTGATGACTTTTGCCCTGTGTATCTTTCTCTGCTTCCTCCTCACACACACTCACACACACACACACACTCGGACTCACACACTGACTCGTCCCTCTCTCTCGGAAATGAGAGGATTAAGTCAGCGTTCAGCTGTGCTGTGCTACATGTGCTACATGCTGTAGGCGAGCCGTCCATACGGGCACAATAAACCTCTGTGTGCAGCCTGATGGAAACTCTCTCTGGTCCTCACTAAACCTAAAACACATATACACTCCAGCCTTTCACACACACACATGCACACACACACACATTTACTATACACATACCTCAGATTTACCTTTTCCCAGCGTTCCCGCCTTTCCCCTCTTTCCTTCAAGGACTTAACACTTAATCATTAAACACTTGAAACACTTTTCTGCACCTCAGTTCCCCGTCCAGCTCTCACCGCCTCAGCTACTTTATTGTGTGTGTTTGTGTATATATATGTGTGTGTGTGTGTGTGTGTGTGTGCATGTTTGATTTTTATCTCCTTTCTCAGTACCAGTCACATTTTCCCAGGGGCTGTGTTACTGTGTGTGACTTTATTGTGTGTGTGTGTGTGTGTGTGTGTGTGTGTGCTTCCAGATGACTGAGCCAGGCTTTTCCATTCCCCACCGTGGTGCTGTGGTGAATGCAGAAGCACACCGGCCAACATTTACACCACCGCCGCGGCGACTTTTCAACAGAGTGGGCGAGAGACGGTGATGGAAAGACTGAGAGGGAGAGCAGAGGTTGCATGTCAGACGGCCTACTTATGCACTGGACTGAACACACACACACACACACACACATAGACAGACAGAGACCACCCCCAGCAGAACACACACCAATAATTACTTGCAGTAATTCAAAGACACCCTCCTTATTTCCAGCAGCTCACCGCCCGTGGCGTGAAACCGTGAGAAGAGGCCGGGAGGAAACGTCGGCTCCTATGACGTTATCGCACAAGACGACACACACTAAATCTCTCACAAAGCCAAAAACACACATGAAATTACAACAAAAACCTCTTGGATCATGTCTTTCTTTTGCAAAACAAGCTGAATCTGTGTGACAAACAGGAATAAAGTGACTCAAACAATCTGTTTTTCAGGGATTTCTGCCACAAATTCAGCCATCTGAAGTGCTTCTTCCTCTGGCATTTTTTACCGTCCAGTGAATGAAGTGACAAGGAGATGAACAGAGCTTTGATTCGCAAGGGATCCTCTTGGGAACCCCCCCTTTTTTAGCACCCCTGGGGGAACCCTTTGACCTCAGGAGTTTGAGATCCCAACCGCTATATTACATTATATAAGGCGTTTTCATTCATAGGCAGTGACAGCTGACCAACATCAACCGGCCCGGATATTTGCTTGAGCTTTGGACAATAACTTTTTATTCTCTGCAGCAAAAAAAAAGGAGAAGAAGAAGGAAGAGGAGGAGGAGGAGTGGAATTTCATATCTAGCCTTGCAGCAGTAAAAAATACATTAAAAAGGCTGCAGGAATAGTAGTTTGTGAGGCTTTTCAGACTGTTTGCAGCGGGTTGAAAAGTTTAAACCAAGCAGACTGAAAAGCACGTATGAATGAGCCACACAAGCCTGCACAAAAACAAAAAAAACAAAAAAAAACAACCACAATTGCTGTTTTGGCGGAGCTGTCGTGCTGCAACAACCACATCCTTGCGCAATGCTATTCCTAAAGTAAATTTTAGTGTTATATATACACTTATAGAACAAAAGCTGTGGATTCATGCAGAAATATAACCACAATGTCATGTGGGAAAGTAACACAATGTGGTAAAAACTCACTCAAAAGCACCTCAGATGAACTTTTAAAGCAGTTTTAAGTCATTTAAGTTAGATTTTATGTATAAATATGAGTGTTGTTAATGTCAGCTTACTTTGGTGATGATGAGCGGCTCGCCGTGCTCGAGCCCTCCTTTCAGCGTGAACCCCCAAGGCGCGCCCCCGCTCAACTGGACCTGAATGTGGTGGAAAGAGACGAGCTGCTCGACCGTTTCCATTCTCTCCATCCGCTCCTCTTTTTATCCGGTTTTTCTCTTCCCTTTTCACTCTCTGTCGGGTTTTTTTCAACCTCAACCTGGCTCGGTTCGTGGCTAGCTAGCTAGCTAGCGGCGCCGGTAGCGGTCCCTGGGCATCTCCATCACCTCTCTAACAACAACAACGAATGGATGGATGGATGAGTGGAAGGAAGGAGTGAGTGGAAGAGGGGGAGGGAAGAAAGTTTTAGCTAGCGTCAATGTCGGCGAAGTTACGACGAACATGTCGGTTGCAACTTCCGGTCAAGTTGTTCAACATGAACGAAAACTAGACGTTAGCTTGTTTTAAAGTCCTTAACTCTCTTCATATCTTATCACATAATCCTGTTCATTGTTTTTTCGAATTCTTAAGTGAATTATCCGCGATATTCCTCCCACAAAACAACAACTTTGACGCTTTTATTTTACGTTTAACTTCAATATTTCCGGTTACTCCGGCTAGCTAGACGCAGCTACAAACTTTGGGAAAACTTTGGGAACAGCAGTAGGTGGCCCCTCCCACTATTCGAACTGAAGGATGTGATTGAGAGAGAGTTCCACCAATAGGAGAGAAGCTCTGGCTAAACTTGTCCAATAAGAAGCGAGGATGGGGAGGGGCTAAAAGCGCAACAACCGCTGTATTGTAATCACATCATGCAGGCTCACGGCGGTAACTACAAGAAAATAACAGAGTCAGAAGTGAGTGTCTGGCCTTTCATTTAAAACATGAAGCCAGACAGTTTGCCATCGATCCTTGCAAAGAGTTTCCATCAGTTCATTTTACCTACTGATGCTCATTTTTTATCCCAAAAAGGAGAATTTTACTGGTCTAAAACTAATATTTAAAAGGCTATTGTACAATTTTTACAGTAAAACTACACAGGGGCAGTGTTTTATCATGGCTTCTATGTAGACTATTACCATGTATAACTATGAGGTTATAAGCTTTGCTGGAATTAAAATCAGTGAAACATTACTGCACTCAGAAATATAATTTATATTTCTCTAAAGTGAGCTATTTTGTGTAATGAATGTTACTTGTGTCATTTTAAGTACTGTGATTTTTTATGGTTATACTTTTGATGCTAGACAATTGCTAAAAGCACAGAAATAAATCTGTGATGATGATACAGCAATGCATATAAATATATCTTACTAATGTGCTTTTATTTTGTAATTGGAAACATATGACTAAAATATGTATTTTTTTAAATCATGTGAGGTGTTTACATCTGTATTTTACACCTCTGTTTCCGGACAGATTCCCATTTATTTTAAAGCCTTAGCAGTGTCTTTGATAGCGCACTTCCGATATCCTTCTGCAAACTGCTGAATGTGATGTCTGGTCAAATTTATTCCCAAAATTTTCAGGCAAAAGCAAATATTATCAAAGTCCTCATTCATCTCCGCTGAAGCTCTGCAGACCTGCAGTCTGAACAGCTACAGTACACAGTACTACAAGCCAACAACAACAATTTGCTTTCACATCCCACACATTTCTAAACCCTGAGCAGCGGTACCAGGCTGCTTGTCTGACCACCATATTAAGAAACAAGCAGTTAGTGACGCTGAAAAATGAGCCAAGCTTTGTGCCATTTTTTAAAGGCATGTTCTGATAAAAACAGGCTCATACTATATGTTTCGTGGTAAAAAGAAAGCCTTGTTGTTAAAATCTTACTCTACAACTGAAGCCCTAAACATTTTGGGAAATACTCATTTTTTGCTATGTTATGTGCAACATGCATACCATTGATTATCTCATATTTCTCTGAATATTAAACTATTCCTGTAAGAAAATGGCGTCACCTGCCAAATGTTCCTTTTCCCAATAAAGAAATGTGTTAATTCTTTAAAAATGTGTCTGTTTTTAAATCAAACCTCCGCAGGTAACAAATAAAGCTGCATGTAAATAATGCAAACTGTTGTTCAGCCCAGAGTTTTTCTTGGAATTTGTGTGTTTGTGTGTGTGTTTTCAGCCTTTTTTGGGCAAATTTCTTCAACTTCTTAATGTGTCTTTCTCTCAGAAGCCTTTTGTGGCCATTTGCAGCGTTTTCCCCCATTGTTTGAAGTTTCCCACACTCTCTCTGCAGACTGAAATGATCGGGACTGCAGATAATCACCGCTGAGGAATCCCACCACGCTGCAGTGCCACTCAACTGTATGCGTGCATGTGTGTGTGTGTGTGTGTATATGAGTGAAAACCATTGTGTGTGTGACAAGAAAGGACAGGTGAAGGAGTGATGGCAGAGACAATCAAAGAGAAAGACAGATGTGAACATGCCCAGACATCTCCCTCCTCATCCAGACCACGAGGAGTTTGTTTTGGTCCCATAAGTCAACTTTTTTTTCCCTATTCAGCCCCATTTTTGTCCATGAAAAAACTCTGCACTGTGATATTTGACTCGGTGGTGAGTTCTGCTTTGAAGTAAGATCAAGTTTAGAAGACAAAAAGATGTTTTTGTAGGTTTTACAGCCTGACATCCATCTAGCTCCTCCCCACTAAAAACAGTTAATTTAGCAGAACATCCCAAAGTTCCCAGACTTCTGATTATACGAGGACAAACAACTTTTCAAGAGGACACAAATTAGAGCGAGCAAAAACAAAACTCTGGGAGTGGAAAACAAAAACTAAGCCACAAAGCAAACCAAAGATCTTTACACACAAAACCTAAAGAGAAAGTAAGAAATATACAATTACTCCCTCATGGTATCTTTAACAGGGTGTTACTGACTTCTTGTAAATTTTTTCAGTGGAAGAGGAACTCAGGTCACAACACACTGAGTATAAAATAATAAATCACAAGTAACTCTAACTTGTACTTTAAAAAAAGGTTTTGGTTTGATAGAAAGATAAGAGATCAGTTAAAAACATGCAGCAGTCTGTGTGCTGCATGATGCGTCATTCTACCAACAGATGGCGCCAAAGTATTTTCAAATCTTGGACAAGAATAACAACACATAAAGTTTCTTTAGCCAACTGCATCCTCTCCAGAATTATCCACAGAAAACTGTGCAGCTTATTTAATAGCAACATTTGCTCCTAAATAAGTGTTATTTCCTATTTTGTGCATTGATGAAAATCCCTGAACAACAGGAGGATAAAAACTTTAACCTGTATGAAAACCAAGTTGCTGCTTTTCTTGGCCACAAAACATTCACTGTTTAATAAAATAAGTCTAAAGATTTCAAACATTTTCAAATTATAAACATATTATCATTCTTTTCCTCGTTCTCACTTTGATTAAAGTATCCTGCCTTGATTTCTGATCAAATATTGGCTAGGTTTGATGGGTTTTTGGTGTTTGTTTTGTGGTGTAATTTTTTTTTACTTGATTCAAATGTAGAATGTACTTGATTATTACTTCTGTTTTTAGAAAATAAACTTAGATTGTGTCCAAATTAACACTAAATCAAGATTTCTGTCACATGCAACATAAAAGCTTGTAGAAATTTAAGAATAAAATAGTCTGAACAAACAACACATTTGAACAGAGACATAAATTCCTGCTTAAATTTACCACAGCTAAAATATTAACAAATAAAAATTATTTACAGTAAGTAGAAAACAAGTGTGTGTTTTCACATTAAACCATTTTTGCAGAATATGTAAGAAATGTATCGCTAAAAGGATCCATCTTGCCACCTTTACGCACTTTTTACGCACAGATCACGTGGCTTCATTACGCTACTACAGGCGGCTCACGCACATCCGAGGGGTTAATTGGGGTCACCATCAATTTCAGGAAGTTGATTGTCATGTCCGAAGCGGCCAGTGATCAGGTGAGCCTGTAAATCACGCCCGTGGCCGCGCGGAGGATGGTTGCCAACTATAGCCTCGTCGGTGGAGCTCGCTAGCACCAGAGGTTTTATGACAAACATGAGGGCGACCCGCGCCAAACAGAACTTCCTGCGTGCCTGCGTCCTGTCCCTTTTTATCTACCTGCTGTGTTTCACCTGCACCGGTGCATCAGCCGGGCGGAAAATGGCCTCCCATCATCCCACGCTGAAGCGTCATCAGAGCTCATCAAAGCACAAAGGCGCGCACCACCGGCCGCTGACGGACGAGCAGAAAGCGGACCAGAACCTGCAGTTCATGCTGAGTTTGTACCAGAGCGCCGCCGAACCGGACGGAAGGCCCAAACAGCACCGGAAGTTCGGCTCCAACACGGTGCGTCTGCTGAGACCGTCGGAATCGTCGGTGCACTACCTGCCGGCCTCAAGGGGTGAGACAGATTCAAAGGACTAGTTTATCTGCTTGACTTTAATATAAATCGTTGATTTCTATTATTTAAGGCTGCAAAGTTTAATTAAGTCAGAAACCAAACTAAGAGACAAGACTGGTCTGAAAGGTTCCTTTACAGAAACACATGGGTTATATCTGAAATCTACAATATTTCTTCCTCTTTTTACTGAAAAATGGTGTTGTTATTGACTTTCAATTCCTGGAACCATACATAACATTTCATGACACAATTGGTTTCATGTCATGCTTCAAACTAATGCTTTGCAGTGACAGCAAGTATAATTCAGGCTGGTTGTGAAGTTGAACTAAAGACGTTTGCCTGTAAAAGTCACGTTTCATTCTTTTCTTATGTGCGTCCGTCTTTTCCTCAGACCACCACTACAGCTTCACAGTGCAGTACAATGTGGACACTCTTCCCTCGGAGCGCCTGATCAGAGCCTCCTTCATCCACCTCCGCTCTTCATCTTCCCCCACTGCAACCTCGAGCACCACCCAGGCCCTGGAGCCGCCCCGCTGCAGGGCTCAGATCACCTCACTGGGTGAAGACAGCCTGGTCACCCTGGAGCCCCACGAGCGGTGGACAGAGACGGACATCACCGCACACGTCCAGCAGGGGAAGAACCAGGGCACAGGGGGACATTTGACCCTCACTGCCCAGTACTGGTGCACGGAGCCTGGGCATGCTGAAGAGGACAGCAGCCTCTCATGGTGGTGGACTCGCCTTCGAGGGAGAAAAAGATGGGGAGGTGAACCTCGTCACCTTGAAGTCCCGTCTCTTCTTTTGTACCTGGAGGAGGAAAGGGAGGTGAAGGACTGGATGGGGGACTTGCTGGGGACTGAAGGGGAAGACATCATGAGGCAAATAGGCCAGTGGCATCCGTCTGTTCGCCTCCGCCGCTCTAAAGACCTCTCAAGTTCAGAACCCAAAGATCCTTTGCTGGATGCTCTAAATAACACCCCCAGTTCCTCTCTCTCCTCCTCTTTTTCCACCTCCCCCTCTGCCTCCATCTTCTCCAACTTCGCCAACTACAAACACAAAACCGGGGCGCCAAAGAACCGCTGCAAGCTCCACTCATTTCGTCTGTCCTTCGACGAGCTCGGGTGGGGTCACTACTTCATTGCTCCGCCTGTGTACAACCCCCGGTTCTGCCAGGGCAACTGCGCGAGGGTGCTCCACTACGGCTACCACTCCCCCAACCACGCCATCATCCAGACTCGCATCAATGACCTGGGCGTTGGCGACGTTCCTCCGCCGTCCTGCGTGCCGAACACGTACATGCCCATGAGCGTCCTGGTCGTGCACAAGAAGAAGGTGGAGTACAAGGAGCTGGAGGACATGGTGGCCGAGTCATGCACGTGTCGCTGAGGATTCTGGGGCAGATTTGAACGACTCATGTAGACTCAGCACAGAGAAGAGAGACTTCGCGTTTGGTTTGAAGGGTCATTTGTCTGATCATAATGACACTGGAAGGAGGAAGTGTTTGTGGTTTCATTCTGAATGATTGTTCTGTGAGCTGATATTCTAGTAACTAGTTACACTGCTAAAAGTATAATAATTTTTAATGGATTGGTGTCGACCATGTTGGATAAAACCGCAAGTTCCTTGTAAGGTCACACTGTTGGTGTTTGCAATCTGAACTTTTGCATTTTGTATTTTCATATTTATAAAGGGAGGGATGTGCAAAAACTTGAAAAAAGTGCTGTGTTTAAAGAAAAACAGGACAAAATGAAGAATGAAGAAGTTCTGTGTTAAAATGTTTAAGAAAATAAAGAAAAGTGAAGTGGAAATTAATGCAATTTTTATTATGAGTGACAATTAATAATAAAATAAAATGCATGTTTTCTAAAAGCTAATTTAGTGTCATTTTTGTGGATGCTGAAACATGTTGTTTGTCGCTTTAGATGGAATTTTTCGGAATAAGGGTTTATAAAAAAAGAAATGCTCCATAGCGAATACTGAACAGATCTTGTTTGTGAGATCACTTGTGTTCATATAGATGCTCATTGAAAATCCAAGAAGGAAAAAGGCCAAAACAGATACTATTCAAGTCATGCGGCTCATGAATAGAGCTGAATTTCAAGTTTGTGAGAGAGGTTTGTGCGGTTATAGCCATAATAATATTTCTTGAAAAGAAAGATTTGGAATATCTAAGTTATAACCATATCTTTTAAAATTTTTATCACAAATTTTTAAGAGATTTCCTTACAAATTTTAAAATAAAATGTGTAATTTTTAAGTAATGGTATGAAAAGCTAGATTTAAAGGAAGGTGTATCTTTGCCTGGATGCCAACAGATGGCGCTATTTACCAAGAACCAAAAAAATGGTTCTCATTTAAATCTAAATCCGGCTGTTGAACCAACTTTATTTTCTTGTACACAGGAAAAATAAAAATTAAATCAATAAAAACATTAATGCACAATGAACATTTAGATTAAAATATGGGTTATATACGAAACTCATAGTGTGGTCATGTCTCTGATTTGTAATCTGTGGCCTTAAAACCCTGACCTCACTATCAAGAAAAGCCTTTGAGGAAGGTCATGAAGGAAGGAGGTCAAAGTGAACACAATTAATCTGTCATAAATAAAGAGATAACTAATGCTGTTTCACCTGCAATGAAAAGTTAAATGAGTAACTTGTTGACAGCTTTACATTCTCTCTAAATTATAAATCATTATTACAGGAGTGTTTTTCTGGGTCTGCCATCTGGCTAAAATGTAAACGTAATGTAACTTTTTAGATTTAAAAAGATACAAAAGATGTAAAACAAGAAATCTGTTAAAAGGGAAAATGAATACAAAATGTTCATAAGTTTTTTGGACCCATCTGCTGGCTCCAAAAGTTAATACTGGTATCAGAATTATGATACATTTTTTTCTGCAAACCAGTGAAGCAAATAATCCCTCAAATTAGTCCAGTCTGCCCACATTAAGTTGTAAATCATTTAGTGGATTAGATCAGTTTCAGTATGAACTGCAAATTGCTTTTTTAATCAGACTCAACCTGTATTCGGGTCACAGAGAAGCCGTTCCTTCGTCACTGTTTACCGACCGACATGCACACCGACCTCAACATGGGTGTGCAGAAACCAGCAGGAGAGTCATGCAAATACACACACAAACAAACATGTAAGTTACGATAAACTACGACCCATTTGGCTTTTAACGTGGAATGCCATGTGATTGCCAGAGAAAATGTTGGCACTGTATAATTCTGCAACCACAGGTTTTTAAAAAGATACATTTAAATTTTCAATTTTGAGTTGAGACAATACTGCGGTTGAGGTCGGGTTAAAGCACAAAACCCATTTGGTTGGGAAATCATGATGTTTTTGCTCAAAATACCTGTTTTTTGTTGGCCACAAATGTGGCTGGAAAATTTCTTGACGTCTTGTCAAAATACCTAATTTTCTCAGTTAAAATGGGAAGCAAACAGTGGATTCAAAGTGCTCTTGAAATACTGATCTGCTGCTTGACTGCTGGATGCAAGTCGACTAAACCACATCACTTTCATATGCATTGTAGAAACACGAATATGAATCATATGAAACGTACAAATTTAACGTATTTGTGCTCTGCAAAAACGTAAAATGTCAACGTACATAATAGTAATTTTAAAAATGTGCTTAATTGCACAAATAAATATTAAAAGTGTTGCACATAATTGTTGAATTTTATTTTCCATTACAAGTAATGTGCATATTTTGTTTTAAATGTTCAATAAGACATTTTAGCCTCTAGGAGTCCATGAATCAAAACAACAAAATCATTGTGATGATGTTGCGGTGTGGGATCATGAAATTCATTTTTTTGTGTTAAACAGCCACCACTGCAGATGAAAATCCAGTCAGAAATGTTCACAGATGAGTTAAATTTATTGAAGTTTAATCCTTGTTATGGTTCTGGTGTTACTCCGGAAGTTCCGGAGGAGAAGAGACCGAATAAAATGTACTGTTATCTTAAAACAGACTCGATGTTTATTGTTGGAAACATTTGGGAAAATGTAAGTACACACCTTTTAGTGTGTGTGTGTGATGTTTTAGTGTGGAAATGTTACATATTGTACATATAAAGATGCCACGAACAGTAACTAGAGTTTGATTAATGATATGAAGTGTGTGTCTCTTATCATTATGTATGTCCTTCTATGTGCATTAGATTCGGACTCTCAGCTATAAAGTGCAGTGAACTATGATGTACTTTTCTGTAAACCTGTTTTCCTTCACTTATAGAGGAACAGCAACATCCAACAGCTGAGGTTATTGATACTCTGAGAACCAATATGACCTTGATAATATCTTTATAAGGTTGTTAATAAATGACAGTGTGACTCAGACAGTACGTACACTCATGCAAAGAGTTTGGGCTTTAAAAAGCACATTTTAAGTCAACACACCTTTGGATTTTTGGCTTATTTAGAGCCAACCAGTTAAGATAAAATAGTACCACTATTGAGGAGCTTAATGCAGATATTTTCATCCCTTTCTGTTGAACAAAACAGTGAAAAATGAACAGAAATTACTGCATCTCTGTGTCCATATCAGGCTGCATAAATATTAAAAAAGGCTTTGCACAAATGTACTGTTGCAGTAATTGTGTATTGATGAGCAGGTCTGTTGTCACTCTCAGTTTGCCTGAGGTGCCGCGGTGCTGATCCGTTACCGTAACATTTGTTTATAGAATGACTGGAAATCCGCAGTTTTCCGGGACCTTTCTGTCTATTTCCTTAAAGGATCTTGGATGTTTTGTTCTTTTGTCCATCTCATCCTAATCTCCTCTGACGGATGTGGTAATGTCCCAATTATAACACACACACAGAAGCACGCTGGAGCCACTGATTCCCATAAACGTCATACAAAGATGTGTCACACGTGGAAGTAAAAGCCTGTTATGAAACACTGAAGTCAGACAGAGGCACATAAAGGTCAGTCATTTAAAGAAAAAAATAGACTTTTGAGTTTTATTTCTGGTTATAGAAAGTGTGTGTATGTTATGAAAGGAGTCAGCTTGACGTTTGCATTTACTGCAAACTATGTTTCATTGTTTTTATTCTGTACAACATTCTTGGTATTAGCAAAGTTGCTATCTCCTATAATGAAGAACATGCAGTTTCTAGCTTAGGGTTAATAAACAATTTCTCACAATTTTTTATTAGAAAATAAAAGTAAAGAGATAAATAATAAAATTCTTACATTTAAGAGGCTGGATCCTTCAAATGCTTGAAAATTTGATTTTACTGTTGTTGAACTAATTAATCATTTAACCTCATTTAAACACCATGAGTGCTTATTGGATGCTAACGTACTGATTTAATCTAATTATTATCTGTTTTGGCTAAGTTGCCAGAATAAAATGTTGTTGTTGTTCACTTCTGCAAACCAGACCTCCTCCAAAAAAAAAATTAATTAATCTTTTATCATAATAATCCTCTTTTAATTAAAAATGTTTTTTTTTGATAACACTTTTATACGGCTTTAGCCTGTTCTTTGCCTCGCGCATGATTTCGAGATATTAGCTTTGATCTGAGACTCTAACAGCCTCGAAAAAAGCACATAGGGAGTGTTTGCCCTCATCTTACATAGAAATCCATGAGCAATTGGGCTTTGACCTTTTGTTCAAAATTTGTGCATGGGAAAAAAATAAATATTTGATTGGTAATGATGTTCTCAGATTCAACAATCCAGGCAAAAGGGCTTTTTAACTTAGTTTGCCTTGTACTCCGCCATGCACTGTGCACCATCACCCTACATGGCCTATGGCAGCATATGTTAACTATGCTTCTACTTTTCTCTCTGGTTATGTAAAATAGCCACACCAAAGCATCATAGAAGTGCTAAAGCAGTATTTTGGGTTGTGGAACAGATAAATTACAGATAAACGGGATGTTGGTGGCTGATTTTGATGCGGTAATGGCAACTTGAGCTGTAATGTAATTAGTTTAAGGCTGAATGTAATGTGTTCAAACATATTTAAAAGAATTCTGTTAGTTTTCATTAAATGCAACTTTATTTTTATTGAACGTGGCATTAAATGGCATGATGGAAGCAAATTAAAAGAAAAATCAAATCATGGAATATGCTGCAAGTGCCATCAAAACAAGAAAAGGAGACACCACGCTATAAAAATGGATTTAATAACATTGGGCTTAAAATACTTTTTTAAAAAAGCAACTTTGCAAAGGTTTTATGAGAAAGAAAATGCACTCAACACATTTGTTAGACCTAAAATACATACTCAAAACTCCACAGGACAAAATTAAAATTTAAATATGTGCTATTGTTTAGGACAGCAGATATTTTGCTCATAGCTTACACAACTAAAAAAGCTTTGTTCTCTTTAAAAACTGTATGTTCCAATCTGAATGATGTCACATAACTTTTTTAAGAGACAGAGATAAGAGATCAGGGCTGCCAGGGATGAACTGTCACCACATCTACTATCAGAGAATTATTGGCTTCGACTCAAGGCCTGGACACATTTATTGGGCTTTCTTGGTAACACATTCCTCATAAATCCACCCTGCTCAGTCCACATGAGGACTGAAAACTGGTCAGATGAGGTCATGTCTGCAACCTTCCTTCGATCCGTTTGCCCAAGGGAATTATTCCCCTCTGACTTCAGGTCAACAAAGTTTAGAGTTCAGACTGGATGGTCAGATATCTGATCGGTGGTCCAAGGACGGCGCCAGTCCGTCCAGCCTTAACTCTGCTGAAGGACCCTTTAGCAAACTGCCGAGTTCTTGCCTGGACCGTGTCAATGAACACAAAACTAAAAAATATTGGAAACCTTTATTTAAAGAGCTCGTATCAATCATGTTGCATGAGATGCATCACAAGATTAAATAAGAAACTTTCTGCACGTCGTCAAATTTCAGAGTCAACTCCATCCAAGCAGTTAATTCATAAACTGATTGGTTGTTTCATGGTTGTCTATAACCATAATGTGGAAGTCATCGGCTCCAGTAATTCACTGCCTCTGTGAAAGTCCATAAATATTCATCTGCAGTCTCCAAACACAGTGTTTTTTTTTGAGTTTTCACCATCTAGATGGATGGGTATCATTCCTAATTGACATCAATCAAAACTGCAGCTAAAACACAGTTTTGCAGTTGTTTTAAAAAGATAACAAACATGACATCTTTGAATGTGAGGTGGAGTTTTCCTCACCATCCTGCAAAGTGTAAAGAGCCAAGAGAAAACCTGCTGTTCAGCTGGTTCATTGGTGCTGATGGTAAAAGTCCACTGTCATCCAGTCCAAGGTTATGATTAAAGGTAATCAGAGTAAAACTGAACTGTTGCTCTCAATGAGGTCGGATTCAGTGAGATCTGTGTGCTGTCAGAAAATAGACTGCAGCCTTTGTGTATAGAAATATAGGAACTTGGACATAACTCATAAAAAAAGGGAAACTTTATCAGTCAATTCCATCTTTACCTTTATTTCTTTTGTTTTGTCTCTATTTCAGAAAATGCATTATGCTTTAATAAGAGTGTAGGGAGGTGAAGAGAAAGTCTGTAAACATAAATGTATAAAAGTGTACCAAAAAAATCCAACTTAATACACTTTTCTGTTTTTGGGTGGCATCTACTGTTACGGTGCATTATCGCTTACAGCTGTGAATGGAAATGGTTTAAGAGGTGCTCTGTTATTTACAAAATATTATTCTGTGTTTTTTAATGAGCATTTGACTTTTGAATAGCAAAATTATCATCAACTGTCCCCTAATAGGCACAACTAAGAACAGCATTGTTGATTATGCAAAAGTTACAGTACACAAAGGGCAACAAGAATCTTAAAACTGCAGTTTTCTCTGTGAAAAAATGAGTCGTATGTTCTTTAAAATGTCTCTTTTTATTCTTGATATGTGCTTTTTAGCATCCTAAATGATTTGGATAGCTGATTTTCATGTAACTCTGACTTGATTTCATATTTAAATATTTAAACCAGTTGCAGAAATCCAACACATTGCATCTGACCTGCATTAGCGCAGCAGGACAGCCATGCAGCAAGCAGTTAAAAACTCATAAAACTTCATGTCTTCTCTAATTTCTTGTCGTCTCTGGAGCCTTTATGAGTTTCCTCTTGTCTGTGCAGCTGCTCAGCCTGTCAGGCACAATCTGATGAGTCATACACAGTGATGATATATGATGCAGATGTTCTGGGTTTATGTAATACAGAGGTTCCTGTCAGTCCCGTGCTCCTCTGGAGGCTGTTCAGTGATGAACAACTTTACAGGAATCAGCGCAGGAATTTTCCATTACTACCATCTGTGATTCCTTGATTAAATCTACTAGACTTCACTTCTTTCCTCCTCTTTTCTCTTTTCTTACATTTTAGTGACTATTAAACATTTTTAAAGATCTGTTTTGTAAAAATGTTGTCACTCTTACTTCAGCCTTACTACCCTACTTGATGAGAAGATCCAGCCACATGCATGCAGACTTTCATTTTTATTTCCGGTTCATACGTAGGTACTGTTTTATCTTTTTACAAGACACAACGTCACACTAAAATCCAATAGAGATCTAATGGAAGAAAATGACTTTGCTTTGTAGCAAAACTGTTTTAATCTCTTTCTTAAATAGCTAGCCTCTTATGAGAAGTTCAACATAGATATCATCCTATAAAAAGCACTTAAAAGCACTTGCAAAAATAATTTCTGCCACATGGTTTCAATGCAAGTTCTTAAATATGAAGATATTAAAAAATTAAAACTTTGAAAAGTGTGCTTTGGTGCTCCAAAATGCTCCATCCACAGACTGGGAACAAAGCCTGGTCTTTAAATTGGACTTTGCCCCCATGCCCTTTTTTCGTAATCGAAACTTACGTAAACTGTGAAGGCATTAATATGCATCGTAAGATATCATTGCATTACTGTCCCATCAAAAACAGTCATAGCATCACTAAATGTCAACTTTTATTAAAATATATATAAAATAATGTAAACACTACTGGTTAACTGATTGGTGAGAGCTAGTAATGCTAGCAGCTATCCTACCACCTGTTAGCTTGGATGACCAGTGGTGCTTCTATGATTTTTCGTATGGAGAGTTGAAGCTAGTTAGCCTAGCTCGCTAACATTATCACTAACAGACACTGCTGCTCCTTTAGTTTCTCTTCTCCTCTGTGCTACAAACCGGTCAGTGGCTGGAAATCTTGAATATTATCTGGGATTTTGTCCAAATATGAGCACAAGTTGAAAAACAAAAACACACAAGATATTTGTAGCATTAAAATTTGTATAAATAAGATGACTTTCAGTTCAATTTAACTTGCCAGACTTGTCTTCAGTCTTCACGAAATTGCTACAGCCTAATAACTGAGTGTGTGAAGTACACATATGCACACACAAAAGTCACGTGCCAGTGGTGTGTGTGGGTGCGTGCGTGTGTGCACCTGCTTATGTAAACCACACCTGCTACTCTCCTATATTGGGTCTTCGTTGTATAAGTGGCTCCGTAATATTGCATCAGGTCGGGGGCGTCGGTAGTCAAAGATATAAGCAGATTGATTGAACCTTATCTTATCACACGCACTGGGGCATTGACACGCACGCACACACACACACACAGTGACCTCTTTGCTTTTTTAACCCTTTTTTAATCAGATCAGATCTCTTGTTGCCATTCCTTCATGCTATGATCACATGTAGGGTGTCTGGTCCACCTGTAGTATGTATGAATATTTGTAAAAGACAAAAAGTGAATTTAAAAAACAGGAAAAAAAAGACAACATAGAGGACATGAAGAGTTGGATGGCCTCATTTTGGAAAATGACTGATTTACTGCAGACACATAATGTCATATTCGGGCCAGAAAAGAGAGATAAAGAAAGGGGATGACGACACAGCATGGACTGTGACTCTTCCTCCCTCCCTCTTGCTGTCTCTCTCCTCTGAGATCGTGGCCCGTCTATATAAAAAGGCAGCCGGCGTCACTTCGCTGAGTCAGGCTGACTTGAAGAGACTTAAAGGCGACCTTGCGACTAATGAAAACTAGGTTGAACCTGACACGCAACCTCTAGAAAAGCTGACCAAACCTGCTGAGTCCACCATAAAGTGTCAGAGATCTCGAAACCTTTGCTGGTTTAGATCAAGCCTTAAGAGCTGTAGGTCGCACAGAAGAAACTTGTTGGTTTTAAAAATGCAGGAGAAAACCGTCTTCAGGCAAAAAAAAGTAGCAGTAGCACTGTGCATTGTGCTGCTAATGCTGGCTCACCAGGTAAGTGGACCATCTGGATTTTAAGTAGTTACCGCCATGAAATCTGGATAAATGTGCCTGTGGTTAAATCTAAGATTGGGCTTACGGCTTATTTCCTAAGAATAATTTCCAATTTCCTCCAACAATTTTCTTTTGTCTGCAATGGTTCTTTTCAAGTAAACAAATCTGTACCTTTGTGTGTCTTTTTTGTTGGTGTTTACCAGGTGTGTGCAGGTCCATTGGTCCCTCAAGTCCAATCCAGCTCGGACCAGAAGGCAGATGTGAGCAAGGTCCTTACACTAAGGAGGATAGCTCGGATGACCCCTCTGTGGAGGGTCATGAACAGTAAACCATATGGAGCTTACTGCCAGAACAACTATGAATGCTCCACGGGACTTTGCAGGTAGCTTAACTGAAAAGAAAACAGGAAAAAAAACCCCAACAACTACCACAAACTAAAGTAAAATTAGCCATAACTTTAAAGAACTTTGCTTGAGTAACGATTCAAGATCCGAGAGCTAAAGCTAAAGCTAATTCAGACTGCTTTAAATGAAGATCCAAAATAGTTTTGATGTTATTTGTTATATAGTTATTCTTAGAAGTTAGTGATTGCTTTCAGAGTTTGATCTCTAAAAATGCTGCCTTACATCTAGTCATTGCAGTTTTTCACCGAGTCAGGCTATGGCTACAACACATAGACACAATGTACGTTTATTTGGGTAAAAAAATATGTCTTACAAATAATTTTCTCTATCTATTTTATATTAAAAAGTAAAAATTAAGTAATAGTAAAAATAACAGAACATAAATAGTTAGGACTTTTTGCTGATTGTTATCCTTTAAGCAAGCATGGCTAGCATATTAGCAAGCGTATTCTATTAAGGAGCTAAAATCGAGGGTACATCTACATTAGGCAGCTGCTAACTTAACTTGAACTTACTACATTCAATTTTACACACAAATAATGTTTTAAAAAAGGCAATTACTTATTAGCCTTATCTTATTAGCCTTATTAGTTGTATTGTAACAGAAACTCAACAAAATTACTGGAAGTGACAAGGTTGCAAGTAAGCTAATCAAAAAGTTGCAAATGCTAAATACAAATATTTTACTTTGTATCTAATTTGCTATTTAAAAATTTGACATAAAAATTATGAAAAAAAAGTAATTTAGATCTAATTTAAGTCATATCGTCTTATTAAAGATATCTAAAATGATTTTTGTCAATTGTGTTGTTCAGTTGAATTCACTTCAATTCATGAATTCCCTTTTTTTGTAATTTTTCAGGGCCGGACATTGCTCCACCAACCGAGGCCCTTCAGAGACGGCGACATACTAGAAGTCCCGGGACACGACCAGCGCGTTTACATGAGTGTAAAGCCAAAATCCTCATGAGGGCTGGATATATGCACTTATCAAGGCTTTTTTAAAATTAGTTTTGTATTTATATGTTACAATAAGTCTAATTATGTCAAAATGTTAAAAAAAAAAAAAAAAGGGGAAGAACCCTATGATCTAGATAGCAGAACACGGAGGTGAAATGGAGTCATTTAGTCATTTACGTAAACTTTTTATTTCGTGATAGGATTGTGTATTTAAGAAATTTTGCATTTTTTTGGTTTCAACAAGGGTGGAAACAACTTAAAATACTTGTTTTTTACTCCTATAGACCAACATCTTTATGCCATGATGTCAAAACTGAGACAAACATTTTTGTAATATCCATCATACGGCCTTACCTCCACAAATTATAGAATTTAGTCTGATGTCTGCGTAGTTTGATAATTAAGTTTTATAGATGACATTCCATTGTTTCATTAATATCATGACATCTGAAAAAAATTAAGATTTAAAAAAAAATTTTTTGGAACAGCTATGCAACTTTTGAGCCCACAGTTGTAAATGGATGTTGAAATGTAATTTTTTTACACATTTTGATTGATCCAGAAATATCTGGTCAGCTTTTTTAGCAATATCACTTTTTGTAACCAATAACATCTGCTAGAGCAGGAAACAGCATGAGCATTTTAAAAGCTCCTCGCCTTTAAATTTCTCCTGCTATGATATTACTGTCTCATGTCGTGTCAGATAAGTTATCACTTGAATGTGTCCTCAGAAAGTCTAATCATGTCACTGATTATGGGTTATTTACAAAAAGGAGTCTTCTGGCGTGCCGAATAGCAACAAAGTTTGTTGTCTTAAACCCAAATCCGATAAAAGTAAATGTTGCTGACCTTTGAACACATCTTGCCATTTGGAATGTACAACACACAATATTTTTTTGTGTTGTGTAACTGACCAAAAACAAGAAAACACATTTGTTTAGCTGCCTGACTCGACTGTCAGATGCAAAATGTGTTCAAGAGAAGAAAAAGATGGACCGAGCAAAGTAGGAAAAAAGGCATAAAAGAGGAAAGTCCTCCAAGAAATGAGACAGATGAGACATAGAACAAAAAAAGGAGCAGAGGTTACAAAAAAATGGTGCAATGCTCGAACATCAACATTTCGACACCATCTTGTTTTTCCTATTAATTTTTTTTATATATATATTATTTTCAAAATTGTCCAAAAGTTACGACACAAATTCCTCTCATGTTTGGAATTTTAATGCAATCCATTTGCATAATTCATATTCAGTATGTTATGCATGCATACAGAGTTGTTGTAGCAGTGATTCTCTGATTTTTTATTTATTTTATTGTTTGTAAGAAATGTACCCATTTCTGTCATTTATTTACCTGTAGTTTTTTAAAATTTAGATATTTTCTTGCTTTTCCAATGGTAACTTTTAAGTACCTACTTCCTTAAAAACTTTTAATGAACACTTTGGCTAGAAAACAAATATTTGGTGCAGATTTATATTTACAACATGCACAGCCCTTTTTTTTTTCTTTTGCACATCTCAAATTGAGAAGCGATCACAGATGTTGCTTCGAGTTGCCTGCAGAGTTTACTTCATGCACAGGGCAGGCAGTTGCTGAATTTTTGTGAACTCAGCATGTTTGAGAAATGTTTGAGTAGGATTGCACTTTTAAACCCAATTTATCTTTGTACTGTGTACCGTAGACTGTCTGTACTGTATGACTTCCATATAGGATGCTGGAGAAAAAGTGGAATAAATCTATGGAATCAAAGAACCTAATGCATCTCTGACTGTTTATTGTTATTGGTTTTAAAGTAGTTTAAAACTGATAGTATTAACTACAAGAGTCCAATGGTTGATTACATGGTAGCTGCATAAATGTCGCCGCAACTGTGCATTTATGTGTGCTTGCACTTTTTTTCAATACTTGAAATTGAGGAATTGAGTCAAATTTAAAAAACAGCTTAAATTTAAAAAAAAAAAATTGGGGGTCAATATTGAAACAGGAAGTAAAACTGAATTATGACTGATATTTAAAGTGGACAGTTTGGGTATGTATTTCACAGCTGACCTTTCATTTCCAATAATGTTCATTCTGTTAAAAATGTAACAAATCAATAAAACAAACATTTTTTTTAGCACAAAACACTGTTGGACTATTGCAGAATCTAATTTATTGGACTGGATTGTGTTATTGTACTTTTACATGTCCAGAATAGATGTATTCTTTTGTGATTCATCTATTTATTTTAACAAATGTTTTCTTTGGATGACTCACGATTCCTGAACACATTTGTTTATGCTATAAACAGATTTTTTTCAGTTTCCTGGAAATGAAGAAATTAGTAAATTTAATTCTAAGGCTGCCTGGAAACAAGACTTATGTAAATATGCTTAACATCAGATCCTCAAATGTTGTGTGAATGACATGTTGGTTCTTGTTCTGTGGTGGATGGGTGGATGGGGGTCAAGTTCAAGGTAAACTTTATTATTCCAGAGAGGGAATTTCAGGTTGTCAGAGTGCAGAAGTAGACAAAACAGTGATAAAAACAGATATAAATACAAATATACAACATGCAGTACATCATTAAATCCCTCCCTAACACACATACGGAGTACGAAACAAGTACTTTTGCTTAAATACTTGAGTAAAGGATATGAATTCTTGTTCTTGACCTGTTCCTGCAAACATCAGTACTAATCTGCAACGCCTGTGACTCATTTCAAGCACCTGCAGAGGCTGGACGTCTCTGACTCATCTACTTTAAGACTCGCAGTTTTTGAACTTTTCATGTGCCAACTTAAGACCCAATCTGATGTCAGTGTTCAAAAGTCAACCAGCTGTTGGCAAAGCTCAGAGGTTCAGTCTTTCACAACGACATGGGACGACGGAGCCAAGTGTGCGAGTGGAGGGCTGGAAATCATGCAGATTCACAGAAGAGTTATGTCTCCTGAAGGATTTTTCTTCCTTAATATGAGAATGTGCGCAGTCATCAGAAATGTGGGGTTTGCATGTGTGTTTTTTCTCCTTTCTGTGTGTGTGTGTGTGTGTTTAGTGCTCAAACATGTGAGCGGCAGTGCACGTGTCCACATGCACAAATGCTCCAGATGGGTTGACACGTCAGAGATTCCCTGAGACACAATTAAATGTAAAAAAAAAAAAAGCAAATTTTTTGTTAAATTTTTTTAAAAAAGATCAAATCTTGCTGGTATTCAGAGTGAAATAAAAATACTGTTTTTGCACATTTACTCTGCACCTTTTTTAACTTTCTGGACCAATCAGAGGCCAGATCTTTATGCCCAACATCAATTAATCTCCTAAATTATATTTTAATCTGAATAGGAGTGAATCTCTGCATTCAGATTCCTAAATCTAGCAGAAAACCAGAAACCAGAGGACTTGAGGCTGCAGAAAGTGAAGATCCGGGGGTGAACTGCTGGGGTGTCCACATATTTTTGGCAAATCACACATGCACTTGGGTATTTGGTGCAATCAAAGCCTTTAATCCAACACGTTAAAACCAGGGAGCATGATGCCATCGCCTGGTGTCACACCAGTGCTGCTTCATAAATGTGTTTACTGTTCCTTCATGACATTTTGGGAAAAAGTTCACGCTCCTGCAGCCTGATGTCGAACTTGGCCTCTTCGTCCACAAATGATCCATCAAACACAGTCTGGGCAGGAGTCATCTGGCACACTTGCTTTGCACACAGTGTTCTCCATACAAACCGTACCAGCCACTTTTCACTGTGTGTGAAAGTGTGTGTTGGTGTTTTTTTTTTTTTTTTGACAGATGTGTGGTGACGATGGTGTTCTGGAGAATATGGGCAGACAGAAAAACTCAGACACAGTCAACTGCTAACAAGAACTTAACTGCATTAAGAAACAGCTCAACCTTTACTCTTCTTCTACATTTTTTCTCTTGTATCCTTTAGAAAATCCTGAGATTTGCGTCACAGTGAGTCTCTGACCTTAATTACATGCTACAGTTTCCTTTTTGTGGAAATTTATTGTCACTTCTTGAAAGGCAAAACTCAGCACGGAAAGCATTAGCTTAAAATTTAAAATCTAGACTTTTTTCATTTCAGACTTTTTGACTTTTCAGCAGATGTAAATAGTATAAATGATAGCTAAATATATTATTATTATTAATATATTTAATTGTGAGAAAAGTCTTTAAATCATCACAGTTTCTTAAAGTCACCCTTAAGTAACAATGGTCTATTAGCTTAAATGTAAAATAACTAAAAAATTTCAAAACAAAATGTCTTAAAAAGATTTTATCCTTGTTATAAACAAACTACACCACAGTTAGATAATTAACATTACTACCTAATACACTACACTATGACATATATTAGTACTTCAAATAAATCTGTGCAAGCTCAGTGGATGACTGACACAAATAAAAATAAAAATAAATGAAAGAAAATAAAATATTAGAAAATAAAATAATAAAATTTTGTACCTAAAAGTCATCCACCACAAGAAAAAGTTTCACATGACTTCTAGTCAGTCTTTTTCTGTAAACTCGTAGATTTACGGCACTGTTCATGTTCCTCTAACTACTTTAATTTGGGTGAGTTATTAATTTTAACCACTAATTATTTCAGCAGTTGGAGCGTTTGAGACCAATTTGATGCAGACGTGTATGTGCATGTGCTCGTACGTGTTCGGTGCCAGAGGTCGATATTTTCAGGTCTGCACAGAGTCTGAGTGTATTCCTGTATGTTTGCTCCCTCAGATGTATATCACTCGGGTCAGATGGGCTATTTTTGTCTGTGTTTAACTTCAGTAAACTTTGAACCCCAAACACAACGTTTCAGAGTTTAGCATGACATATAATCTACATTTACACCCTGTCTGTCTGTCTGTCTGAATGAATGAAAAAAAACCCACTTTCAAAGTCTCCACCACGTAAGTATTTTAGAAATTAAACTGTATTAAATAATACAGAAAGTTAGTTTTTGAAAATATTGAACAGAATATAAACAAATTTTGCACAAAATAAAGAAAACATAAATAATGAACTAATTGAAAAAAAGCATTTTCTAAAGTCTTAATGTTCATTTTGTCATTTTTATACAGCAGTAAAATGTCAACAGTGGCACCAAACTTAAGCAAAGAAATTGCAATAAAGCTAGAATTAGTTTGTGCATATGTGGCGCCTCCTGCTGGACAATTTAAACATTCTGCAGACAGAACGTTGCTTTTAATCTCAACCTTTAAGAGTCTGTACTTAATTTGGGGAAAAGCTTCATTAAAGCTTTTAGAAAGTTTGTCTTATGATATTTTGAGTTCTGAAGAGCAGCTTAAACGTCCAAAACAGATGTTTTTTAGTGCATTTCTATAAAATTAACATGGACATTAAAGCTCTGATGGAGTGAGTTCATGCAGCGGTTCATCCTTCATGTCAACAGATGCATCTTAATTAAAACTGAGCTGAACTCCTTTGAAGAAAACACTGTGATACAGTTAAAAGTTCTTTAAAAAGCTGCAAAAGACTATAAATGAGACAAAAAATGATTGGAAACAACATATTTGTTCAGTTTTATTACAGAATCAGTTTCAAAAAAATGACCAAAAAAACATCCAACAATCTCTAAGCTTGATCTTTTCAGATTTTATTATTTCGTAAAGAAGTGACTCACTCTCTCATTCCGCCATGATTGTTTGTAGTTCACATGGAGTGTGGCGCTCACATCCTCAAACATCACAACATCAGGTTATTTTAACAGAGAACAGAGAGGAAACACACATTTCACACCAAGTTAAAACATGTAAGATGCTGATTTAACTTCATTTTATTGCCTGTAACAGCTTTTATTTTTCACACTGGATTCTTAAAAACTACGAGTGAAATGTGGCCATAACAGTGTAAAACGCCTCGTGTGAGTAACAATTGTACCAACATTAACAAAATCAGAGTTTAGCTGCGTTAAATTAGCGTGTTTTATTTTCTCAGTCACTACATTCAAAAATAAGTGCATGCTGAAAACACTTTACATAATTTTTTTTTAACAAATCAACACATATTTGTGTTAAAAAATGAGGTGTTTTAATTTCTACACAAACTCCAAGTTTTCTATTTTTGCATAGTTCAAAATAAAAACAGCCCTCATGTGTTTTTTTTTTAATTCAAGTGTAACAATATTAAGGCATTTAATAAATCTTCCAACAGCCTCTATTTAAGCTCCCTTTTATTATCGTTTGAAAAGTGTAAAATAAATATAGATTATCTAATATGTATTATTTTATACATCGTACAGTGTGTTGGACTGCAGGTGAAGCCAGGTGAGCTGTGATGCAAAGCAACATGTGGCAGCTAATAATTAGAATAAATCAGATGCATGCTAAAGCTGCAGAGTCAACGATGGTTTGTTGTGAACAATAATTTAAAAAAAAGTATGAAAACTGTGTGTATTCTGGCTGAAAAGTTAATAATGACTCAACTGTTGCTTTACATCGAAACCTTTTCCTTTTCAGATCTGCAGGAGGACGGAAATAAATCAGTCTTTTTAAGAAAGAAACAGCTGATTTTCTGTATTTGTTTTCACTGTCAATAAACCTCTTAAAAATAACAAAACCAACAATGAATTAAGTATCGAGTGCTGAGACTTTAAGCTTAATTTTTGTTCAAAAACGGTTAAAAACGAGCCGAACTGTTGCTCTTGGTGCCATGTTTTTGCATGATGATGAACATGAGAACTGTAGTTTATTTAAATCACCATCAGATTCTCACTAAAGCACCAAATGTGTGTTAATGCAAAGAAAATAATCCCAGTAAGTGTAGTGTTATGCTTCTAATTCACTGTTGGTTTAAATGACATTTAGAAAATCAGCTTTTAGCTTTAATATGAGTTTGTTGTTGAAATTTGATGTTTTTTGTTAAAAAAACACACACATACACACACACACACACATAAACACACACACTCATAGCGACAACACACAGCAGATCCTGAACTTCTCCTGTTAATTTATCGTTGCATTAATGGGATTTGTTGCATGTTTGATCTCACTGCACCGCACACGAGCCGCTGGGCAGGAAGTCCTGCACGTACGCCGCCACGGCTTTGGTGAGGTAGGTCATGCTCCCGAAGCGGCCACTGGGGGCGCTGTCGTACAGCAGTCTGCACACTCCTGTGGACGCGTCCTTCTCCAGGATGTGCTCCTCTGCTCCCAGGTCCCTCTGCAGGAGGAGAAGATGGAAGAAAATCCTGATTTAGTTCATCACAAAGACACGAACGCTGGATTTGAGAGTCTGCTGACGTCATCAGCTCACCTGATCCTTGTAGAACATGTCGTTGGCTTGGTGGACGATCTTCTCCACATGGATGATGGAGCCGATGCTGGGGATCTCCACGTCGGCCAGCATGGTGAGCACCAGGATGGCCTCCACCAGCAGCTGCCGGTACTCAGGCTGAGGGACGCGGTTCAGGACCGTTTCCACGTGGACGGAGAACTTGATCTCTCCTGGTGTCATCTGCCGGAGCAAAACCAGGAAGGAATGGAAAAAGCTTTCTATCTTCATACATTTCTTAAAATGAAGATAAGCTTTTAATTTGAAACTTTTGGTGACTAAATAAACTTGATAAGAGTTATTTCTTGCACAATAACACGTGACTCTCTCACCTCTCTGGTGGTTGAAGAAGGAAGGACGAACCCTTCGATGGACAAACCGTGACACTGCAGGAGAATATATATGCATGGTTTTTACTTTATGTGCAAAATGTGTTCGTATTATTATTTAAAGTCACAGTTTATAAGTCATTTAGCAAAATTTTTGTCTAAAATAATTACATTTTTGCACAGAAAAGCTCCTTTAGAGCAGCTTTTGTGACATTTCCTGCACTCACTTTTACATGTTTTACAAATCCAAACAGTGACAACTTTATCTGAGCTCATGAAAGGTTGACTTTTTTGAGATTCATGGTTCTCACAGGTCCACCACACCTCAAACACACCACAAACACACCACAAACACACAATAATCTCATAGGAAAAGATGCATCACTGCAGATAAAATAACTCACAGTGTGTAAAATAGCTCAAATGAGCCCAATTTTTCAAATATGTGCAGCATTAAATGTAAAAATACATATTAATGCAGCAAAAAACCATCAGATTTAATTAAAACACTGACAGGGATCATTTTTACTGCATGGTGAGTACTTTTACTAATATTTTACCAATAATTAGCCACTTATTTTTGTACTTTTACTTGAATAAGATCCTGAAATGCAGGACTTTAACTTGTAATGGAGTATTTTCAGTGTGTGAGTGCTGCAGACTGACCTTCTGCAGGATTTTCCAGACTTTCTGGTAGAAGCCCACCGGGACTCGGTTCAACGCTCCGTCCAGACGCCTCCTGCGCAGCCATTGGCCGTGTCTGGTATCCTTGGCGACCGGAATGCTCTCCGGAATGTCCAGGGATTCTATGGACGGCAGCCGGTACCTCTGAACGGCCACAACGACAAGAGAAACAAGGTTCAGAGCTCCGTTTGTCCTGCAGGAACAGCGCCCTCCTTCTCTTTAAAGGTGCAAAAACAATCCAGAAAACACTCAGCATATAAACAACAAACAGAAAATGTCAGAAATATCTGAAATTTTTACCCCAGATTCAAAGTTTTCTATGTCCAGAGACTGAGATCGCATGCTCTGAGAGGCACAGGAAGAACAGAGAGGAGGGGGAGAGAAACAAACAAGAAGCAACAAATGAAAAAAAAACACAAGAGGAAGCAGTTTAACAGAAGAGTGAGCGATGGATCCGAACAGTGATGACGACAACAAAAAACAAAAACAAACCCAAAAAACCAGCATGAATCCAGCTTCATCCGTTTAACAGGGATTCACATGCAGGATGGGAACGAACTTAGCACACACACATGAAACTTTGTCATCATAACAGCAAATTTACATAGAGCTCAATTACAAGAGTCCATATTTAAAACACAAGAGGTTAAAAAAAATTAAACTACAATAAGTCATATTTCTTAAATTAAAAACATAATTAGTGAAAAATTGGCAGCAATTTTAAAAAACATTTTTTTAAACCATTAAAGCAACATTATGTAGCTATTTAACCTCAAAATAACAACTTCAAAACATGTTTTTATGCTGCGTTCGCTTGTAATTAGTTGAGATTTACTGAGTTTTTCAATGCAACCTGTAACTGCTGCTAGCATTAGCTGCTAGCGAGCTCTGTTAGCAGCTAACGCTAGCTGATTCTTCTCGGTTTTCAGTTGTTATTTTTGCTTTGCTGATAAAATGCTGCAGGACAGATGCAAAGGTGAACTTCCTGCTGTTATATTATAGATTATATTATATAATATTATATATAATGTATATATTATATTAGCTGACCTGCTAAGTTACGTGTTGTGTTGTTGCGCTTGCTCTGTGTTTGTCTCCGTTAGCAAAGTTATTGACTTGTTTCTTGTTGATTAAAAACATATCAGCCTCTTTTGACAGAGTTTAGAGGGTAAATCACACAAAAACACTATTTTTTACGTAATGTTGCTTTTCTCAAGCACAGATGCCAAATACTTCTCAGAAAGAAATGAAATGTAGCTGAACTTCTACTTAAATTAAAATAAATTTGACATATTTGGGTTTTGGGATACTGGTTGGACAAGAAAACATTTGTGACAATTTTCTGGCTTTATGTCAATAAAACAATTAATAGACAAAATGAAATGAAACAGCAGATTGATCCTGAAAAAACAACAAAAATTACGACAATTGCGACTCGTCAACTACAGAAATTAAAGTTGCAGCCTTGCTGGGCTTAAAATTAGGTGGCAGAGTGTTAAAAAGTTCATGTGATACTTTGTGATGTTTAGTTGATGTTCAGGTTAATTATTTCAGATGAATTAACACGAAGAAAACCAACATGACTGTCACCTTTCGGCGGAAGGTCAGTGACTGGTTGAGCTGCAACGGAGACAAAAAATCCACTTTGCATTACTGAACTTCAACTTCCTGCTGCTGCTTAAACCCAACAATCAAAGACACTGCATCTATTTTTACTCCTCTACACAACTTTATCTTTATGTATGAGTGAACACACAACATCTTTATCCTCCACAGCTGATTAAACTGATATTTTAAGGACAATTTCAACATGAACAAGTCAAATTATTTTCAATTAGCTCAATAAAAATCCAGTCTGATTACTGAAACCATCATCATCGTTTCTTTGATCACCTGTCAAACCAAACTGGGATCCATCTGCATGAGAACAAATTAAAACTGAATTATTGCTTTCTTTTAAATCACCAACAGCTGATTTAAAACCATCGAATACCAGCCTCTAAACTCTTCATCGCCTCTTACAGAGTAAGAATAATAAATTTCATCATCATCACCTTGACCGAGTCGGTCAAAGACACCCTGCGGTCCATCTGCAACACAGGAAACACAACCAATCAATCTCGCTGTTCAAACCCTTAACTCCTCGTTTGTTGACAACCAGCTGCAGCAAAAGCCATTAAAACATCTTCCTCATCGCTGAAGTCCACAACTGCACAGACTTTTTTACATCATCATCAACATCATCATCATCATCATCATCATCATCACCTCCACAGCCGGATCAGTCAAAGACAACCTGGGCTCCTGGATCAAAACAGAGACAAAACAAGCACCGTTATGATGCTTGACGACCCATTTTTTGACATTTGAGACACTTTTTGTTCATTTCATCAGCAGGTGGAGTTTTGCTAATTTGTCAGGGAACCGTTTAATCATCATTTTTAAGACTTTGCATCAATGTTGGTTGAAAAATTGAGCTTTTAAGTTCATTCTTGACCTTCTGTGTCAAGAAACTTTGACTTGACTGATGTCCAACCAGTGTTGCCAACTCCCTAGTAAAAAAGTAGCTATTGGCTGTCTTAAAAGTCGCTAGAAGTCACTAAATGACATCATCGCCTAATTTGCATAATTGACTATTTGCATGTAATTGTAATGGACGATGTAGGAGAGAGGAATAATGTCGTGAAATGCAGTGATTTAATTCAGTGTGACAGTTAAACATTTAAATTTACATCCTGCTCTGTAAGACAGGGTGGCTGGCGGCTTTTGACAGAGTCGCTTTTGACAAAAAAAGTCGCCAAGGGGATTTGAAAAGTCGCCCGATTTAGCGAGAAAGTCGCGAAGTTGGCAACACTGTGTCCAACATGGATGAAAAGTCTTTAAAGTTTGTAAATTTACAATCTGAGCAAAACTCCACCTGATGATGAAGATGAAGCGAAGCAGCTGAAAGATCTGGATCACATTTCATTCAGAACTAATTGCTATGAAAAGTCTTCTTGATGTTTACATGTAAGATGGATTAACACCTGCAGCATATTCTGGATTACTACATCATTTATTAACTCCATTAATAATTAAAATACGTGTTTGAGCAATTATAATAAAATACTGTGAAAGTTCCTTCATGTGATTGTCACCTTAGATGGATCCGTCAAGGACAACCTGTGCTCCGCCTGCAACACAAAAACCAGGTGGTAAATGAATAAATCACCGTCAACAAGCTGCAATAGTCGAGTCAGTAAAAACTGGAGGATTTTCAGCTTAAATGAGGAATTAAACCACAAAATTAAAGCAGCAAAAATCCACATTTTCCTCCATCAATCTCCTCAAAAGCAGCTCGCAAAGTCATTTCTGCCCAATTAACCTGGTGAATTAACAACCAGTCAACATCTGGACCCTTTAACTTTAACATCATCATCATCATCATCATCATCATCAGCAGCAGCAGCAGCAGCAGCTTCAGCAGCAGCAGAAGCAGCTTCATCACCTTACTCGGATCCGTCAAAGACAACCTGTGTTCCAGCTGCAAAAAGACAAAAGTCAGTTCGCCTCCAAAAAAGGCACAATATTTTCAAAATAAGAGCCTCTTCTTCATGAATCTCTTCCTCAAAAAACTTCATCACCATCAGCGCTTTGAGTGACACGTCAGCTATTTATTGCACTTTTAAATGTGTTTCATTGTCGACTTCGGCGTCCTACCATCTTCATGTCGCTCTTCAGTTTGCTGATGCCGGCTCTCTCGCTCTTGGTGGCGCCCACGTTGCCGAGGTGATGGATGGAGATGGCGGGACTGACGCCTGCATCGAGGTCTCTGACTGTGGAGGAGGACATAGGAAACCAAGAGACAGAACAGACTCTGATTGGCTGATTGAGTGATACAGGATTTGATTGGTCGCTATGATGGAGGATTCTGATTGGTGGACTGACCGCTGCGCTGCACCCCGAACTCTTTCCCACTGAGGATGTGATGGAGGAGATTCTTCAGCTCTGACGGACTGAGACTCATCAGGCTCTCCGTCGCCTCCTCTCCTGCAAACACACACACACACACACACACACACACACACACACATATACACAAAAAGTTAGGAAAGTCCAGTTCACCAGAAAGAAAAAAACAGGTAATATGACAAAGACAAAGTAACATAACAAAAAGAATAAAAGCAAATTTTGAACCCACTTCACATCAGAAAATATAAAAGACTTCCTGTGATTAAACTTAATTAATTCTGTAATTTCCGGATTATAAGCTGCTACTTTTTTCCGACGCTTTGAACCCTGCGGCTTAAACTATGATGTGGCTAATTTATGGACGAATATAAACGAGAAAGTGTGTAAAGAAGTAATTCTGAGGCTGTTAAATCCCGACACTGAAGAAGAACTTCAGTGGTTTTAGTTGTTAAATTTAGTGGGTGTGGCTTATAGTCCGAAAAGTACGGTAAACACCTTTTCGATGCATGATCTCAGAAGCAAACCTTTCTGCAAACTCTGACGTACGGTACTTTCCTTCATTTATTTGCTTCCTTCAGTAACTTTTTATGGGAAAAAAATGTAAAAAATAGCGGAATTTAACAAAACTATTTGGCAAGGACATTTTATATATACCGATTTCACTATAAAGGTATGTTTAAGAGTCAGTTTCTGCTTCTTTAAAAGTCATTAAAAGCTGTTTAAGTCGTGAAATTCACAAAAATTTGTTGATATTCTTTTATGATGTGTTATTTACTTGATTTCATGAACATTCTCAGTCCTGTAAAGTTTAAAGTTTCCTTGTTCTTCAGTGTAATCAACATTATTTTAACTTATAGATTCAGTTTGAATTCACATGGTTTCACATTATTATCTGTCTTAGAATAAACCATAGAGGTACAAATTACTTGAATGCAAATGCTTTTCTAAGCAGAGCTAAAAAAATTACTGAATAAACTAAAATTTAATCTGCTAGATTACGTTTTCTTCTCTCTGCTGCCTCACCTGAGCAGTTGAGGGACTGAGCCAGCTCGGTGGCCATGACCTGGATGATGAGGCCGATACGGAGCCTGAACATCTCGCTGAACAGGTTGGGCTGAGTCCTTATGCTCATCGCCAGGTACACCATGATCTCCTGCAGGATGGACAGATGGATGGATGGATGGATGGATGGAGGTTAAAGGTGAAGACAAAAGGGGAGGAACTCTCAGGTGATGTGGGAGGAGGCGACTCACCTGAGTGAGGATGGCCACGCTGATGTTGCTGTCGCTCGCCTCGTCGATGAGCGCCGCCAACTGGTCCAGAGGAATCGGCGCCGTGATGGTTTTCTCTCTTGGCTCAGGGGGCAGACCCACTGTCAGGTGCTTCTGGTGCGCCAGCAAATCAGAGCAGGCCTACGGACACATCACGACCAATCAGAAAGAGAGAGCGCCGTGACACATGAGATAAGGGTGAAGTTTGTGGAAAATACTGATAAAAACACACACAGCGAACAACAACCAATGAGAAACCGGTTTGTTCATGATTGTATCCATGCCCGTGTGTGTGTGTGTGTGTGTCGTACCCAGTCCAGCTCCTCCACCTTCTTCCTCAGCATGCCGGAGATCATCCTGATGAGGCTCCAGTGTTTAAGTTCACCGGCCTTCTCGTAAAGGTCAGAGAGCAGAGATCTGACGGTGGAGCCTTTACCCTGCAGATGGGTGTCCCAGTCCATCCCCCTGTGAGGAAAACATACATACACACACACACACACACACACACACACACATTTACAGAGTGTAATGAGTTAAAAACAGCCTGAAATTGAGCAGAAAAACTGTGTTTTCTTTGCCGACACTGCACATATTTTTTAAAAAAAGAGATGCAGCGTTTTAAATCCGAGTGTCTCACTTGTCTTTAAACAGGATGTAGAGAATATCCGCCTGGTCCTGGAGGTTTTGTGTGTCTTTCAGCATCTGGGCCAAAGCATTGTAGTCGATGGCACCGCTGGCCTCTCTGGGGATGCCGCTCTCTGAGGTGACGGACACCTCTGGGACCTGGAGGACGGAGTTACAGGTGAATGTAGAGAAGGACTGCAGGTGGAGTAACATGAAGACTAAAAGGGGTGAAAACACACCTGAGTATCCGGTGGGGCAGAGATTTCTGGCAGGTTCAGAGCGGCCTGAGGGGAGCGAAACAGCTTGCTCGGCAGGTACATGTTGACATCTGGACAGAAAGAGAGAATAAAACAAGGATTAACATGGTTTCATCATCAAAAAATGTCCAAATGATGGATTCACTCACTGTGCACGTTGAGGTCCTGAGCCTTGTTCATCAGAGACATCATCTCTTTGGTTTTGGTGGCTGCAGCCTTGAACCTCCCCAGACCTCCGACCGGCCGTTTGGTGGCGGTCGGCTTCTTGGGGGCGGAGTGAGCCAACAGATGGTCCAGGTACTGAGCCAGATCATCAGCCTCTGGAGAGGAAGGAGGCAAAAAGACACGGTATGGGAAAGAGAGAAGAAGAAAAGGTCAGAATAAATGGATAAAGGATGGAGGTGAAGTCAGAAACAATGAGAGTGGAGAAGAAGATGTTTCCACAGGTTTAAATTCAACTCACCTTCATTGATTGAACATGCAGATCCTTTAAACTCAGAGAAACCTGATAACTTAACTAAACCATGTGAGGTGTCTACAGATATGAATCTAATTAAAATATCTGAATGTAATTAGAGAGTTTTTTATTACATAACATGCAGGTTTGTTCACAAAAATCCACAAAGAACAGACATCACATGCTCACATGCACTGAGTTTAAGAGCCATTTCTAGAGAATTTAATTATTGTAAATTTGTTGTGATTAGAGACATGCTTCTGCTATTTTTAGTTCACAAATTTTACACAATCCATGTTCTTGGGTTGCAACAGAAGTGGATATTTACAAAAAACATATTAAATTAAATATTTGCATGTTTAGTGTGTCAGATTTTAGGTGAATTGACTCTTTAAACACTGAAAATGACAACATGCTTGTTTAAATACAAGCAAACTCTTGCAAAGCGAAAGCGAAGTGTCATCTGCAAACAGTCGCACCAATACAAATATTTACAAGCAGACTTGCAGCTTTAATAATCAATGTGCATGCATCTCAAATTATGAGAGATTGTGCAGGAAAAATACCAGATTATGTTTGAAAATCAAGCTTTTTAGAATAATTTAATTACACTTCAAGCTTATTAGGAACTTGAAAACAAAAAAAGGTTAAAAATCAGCCTCTTTTTGAGTTTTTAGAACTTTATATGAACCCTGAAAACCTGAAAGAACCTGCAGAAATGGGTTTAATATCATAAATCCGTCATAATCAGTCACTGTTTTTCATTTTGCTTTGATGCTACATAAGCAAAACTGTGTTATTGAACAGCTTCCATAACAGCAGAGTTATGGATCAGTGCAGAACAGATGGGGATGGGAGGAAAAAATCTGATCATGTGACATCAGGACAAAGCAGGAAGTGATGATTAATAAGAAACTGCAACAGGTTGTTTAGTTTCACGTCATTTTTCTGGTGAAATATTTTACAGAAAGTGAATATTTAAAGATTTATTCATATTTAAGAGGGTCAGTTGAACAAGATCAATGACAAATTGACATGCGTGTAACAGAAATGCATTATGGGTTTTGTGTAATTTTGAATGTTTTGTGGGTCAAACATGATACTGAGAGCAAAAACAAGCAAACTTTGATTGTTTGTGCTGCTAATAGGAACCATCAGATCAATGATGGAGGACAAACAAGCTCCACCTGTCAGTGTGAACTCCACTTAAAGACCATCGTGGGTGTCTCCACCCCCCCCATCCATCCACCGGCCTGCTCTTTGTCTTACCATCATCACAACGTAACTCATGCACGTATCCATCGCTGTCACCCTCATCATCATCATCATACTCGTCATCGCGGCGGCGCATGCTGCCAGAACCCTTACCATCCAGGAAGCTGAGGTGGGCGAAACAGGAAGTGGTCAGGAACTCCGACAGCTTCCCTGTCTGGATCCTGGAGGAAGAGGAAGAGAAGGAGGAGGAGGAAGAGGAAAAAGAGAAAATCAACCACTCATATTTAGCAATGAAGACAGTATTTTAAACCGGATGCTCATTGTTGTAGCCAATTTCTACAGAAGTAATGAGTTGGTTAATCAATATTCACTAACCCACCAACCCCCAAGTGCTACTTATTGGGTTATATATATATTTTCTATTTAATTAATTGATTCAACATCTTTATTATGAAATTAAACCTCAATAAACTGAATAATTCAGTGTTTCCCTGATAAAATAACTGCATTTCCTCACTGAAAAGATTTTATGCCTTAATTTTCTTGATTTTTTTATTCAAAAATTACATTTTTGATGTGACCAGTTGTTAAAACCCACTTTGTGTAAATATTTAGTGTAAACTTTTCTTTTTTAAGTGAGTTCATTGAGATAACACATGAGATCTGACCTCAGTTCAGTCTGACTCACCTCGCGCCTCCATAATATCCATCCTGTAGCTTCTTCAGAGTCGCCAACACTGCAGGGTCCAATTTTGTGTGGTCTTCAGCTGGAGAACACACACACACACACACACACACACACACAATGAGGATTACTTGCTCTCTGCTGAACACAAACTTTTCACAAAGTTTCAAACCTTCTTACACATTTTCTAACCCTTTTAATGGGTTCTGTTGTTATAACTTTGAGATACAAGGTGTGTGTGATTGTGAAAGAGTGTGTGTGTGTGTGTGTGTGTGTGTGTGTGTGTGTGTGTGTACTTACTCAGCATAGACTGTGAAATGGGGAAAGTGACGGTGGGTCGTCCGGTCATCCTCCACCTGGAGGCGAGGTAGGCAATTTCTGTCCTCAGCATCTCCACTATCATCTTGTTGTCCAGCGCCATGTAGAACTGCTGGTGGTCGATGAACTGGAGGAGGAAAGGAGTTAAGTCTAAAATCTGTTTTATAACTACGACAGAGTGACCTTCACTGTGATGTTTTCTTTCTAACCTGAGGTGTGAAGGAGAACATGGTGTTTCTGATGATGTAGAACTTGGAGGTTCCCAGCACTCCTATTCTCCTGTAGGGTCGTCCCGTCAGGCCGAGCCTCGGGTTTCGACCTGCAGCACAGCAGGACGAGTTCATGTGTTTGTTTTACATTTTAAATATTTAAAGATTCATATTAAAACACAGAGGTGTGTCTCTGATCTTCCTGCACAATCAAAACATCAGTTAAAAATCAAAAAGTGCTCTGATGTCGCACCGAGTCTGGCGTAGATGTGGCTGAGGACTCTGGACGGCTGCACGTGGATGGGATGGATGTCGGCAACCGTGTCCACGTCGATGCCGTTCTTCTGCAGCAGCTCTTTGATCTCCTCCGTCTCTGCCAGAATGGAGACTACGAGAGGAAAGAAGATGTTTAAACACACAGAAAAACATTAATTGTTACCTCTGTTGCAGCTTAGTCTAGTCTCTTCACAACAAAATGACGAGACGAGACTTGGAGTTTAAATCGGGTTTATAAATAAAGGAAAGCATACACGTTAACTCGTGTGGAAAACAGAACATCGTTAGCCGCTAACTTCAACAACAATGACCCGACCTTACGTTGTACTTTTACCTTTTTTTCTCGAGGCCTTGTGGGAAATGCAGTCTCTTCAGTAAATAAAGCATTTATACAAATGATCTCATGCCTTTTACTAAAAATAAGACATCCTATGAAATAAAAATACTCTTTTAACTAGCACCTTTCACATGAACTGTTTTTAAATCATTCACTTATTGACAATGATTACAAATGAAATATATTAAGTCAAATTAAAAGTCTCAACAACCTCTGTGAGCAGACACATAACAGTGGTAGAATTTCCAGCACTTATCTTGGATTAAAACATCATAACATATAAAATGTGGTGTGAACTCACCCTGTACGACCACATCAGGCTTTGGGATGGTGGAAAAACGTCTGTTCAGAGGGTCGATCTCTCCAGGGGCCAGAAATCCCTAAAAGAAGGAGACAAAGCTTGAAAAAAGCAGCTGGTTTCCGGTCTTTATGCTAAGCTAAGCTAAGCTAACTGCTCCATGCACCAGATTAGAGTTCTGATATCTACTTTTAATCTAATTCTACCAGGAAATGATGCATGTTGTGTTTAATACGTCACTTTAAAACGACGGCTCACCTCGGACATAAGGTTTCCCAGGATGTACAGAGACTGACCCCATTTCAGAGGACATTTCCCCATCGGGATCCTCTGCACCGTGTGAGGGTTCATGTACTCCTCCTCCACCTGATTTTACACACAAACAAACAAAAGAGTGAGATTACGTCACACCAGAGCTTATAAATGTTGCAGGAATCACATCTAATTAGATAAAAACCTCTGAAAGTGTTGAAAAATTGCTGTTTTTATTGACAACACAGATTCACAGTGTCAGACTTTCTGCAGCTTCACCTTGTCTGGAGGGACGCTGTAGAGTTCAGGCACCAGTCGTAACCCGTCTTTCTGTTTGATCAGGATGCCTTCAAGAGCCTCCTGGTATTCCTGAACCTGGATGAGTTCAAAACGCATATATAGGACATTTACTTCCATGGTAGAAGGTGTGCAAACATACACGGAGGCACAGATACTGATGTAAGTGACCTGTTCAGGGCTGTTGCTGAAAATGCCGTCCAGTATGAGGTAAGTCCAGAACAGCGGCCACTCGCACTCGATGTTCTCGAACAGCTTCAGCTCTGCAGACTCGTAATACAACCGGTTTGGATCCTGAAGCAACGAAGAAGAAGAAAAGACAGAATTATAGACAGGAAGAACTCTGCATGTGAGCTGTTTGTTCTTAAAATACAACATCGTATGTGAGCGCAGAACATAAGAGAAGCATGTGACTTTCAATCGATCCCTGCAGGGAAGTTTTTCCAATCTTCTCCAAGAGAAACATTAAACATTATTGTGTCTAAAAATACACTTATTGGAACTGAAAGACAGTTGATCTGCTGCAGCATTAATAGAAGAAGAAATATGTGCTTTGCATATCAGAGAACAAACTTAAAACATCAAAACATTTCTGTCATTTCTGTCCTCTTCTTCTCTGAACAAAGTGTGTTTTATCTGACTGAAGCAGCATCTTCCTGTCCAGGTTATTTTACCTCTTTAGGTGTTTTGTGTCCGTCTCTGAGAAACCTGCAGCAGCCGTATCGACCCTGAGCAGACAGAGAAGAAGTCAGCAAGGACAAAGACGGAGAGCTGATGGTACAATCTGAATTTTCTGATGTTTTATAGATTAAACGAGTGATCGGTTGATTAAAACTTGAATAACTGCACTTTCTGCACCTGCAGTTTGGAGATGATCTCCTCCTTGGTCAGGTTGACGATGCCTACGTCCTCCACGGCGAAGGCCGGATACGAGATGATGGCCAGGACTCCGGCATCCACCTCTTTAGACATGGAGGCTCTGGGTAACATGGAGGTCAGGATGGACTGATGAGGGGAGGAAGAGAGAGACGTTCATTGACCTGAACGTGACAGTTTGACTCACATGTTTGCGTCGGCGTACCTGGCAGTGCTGTATGTCGTCAGCCAGAGCGTGGACCACCGATCCAGGTCCCCCCTTCGCTCCAAACAGGTTGAGGTCGTCCAAAGCCTCCAGAGCTGCCTGGAGGACACACAGCAGTCATGTGACCCAAATTAAAAACATGACAACAACAGAACATCATAGCTAACATACAGAACACATACTGCAGATTACAACAGCGTGGAGTGCATCAGGTTTGTAACTTCCTGCCAAGTTGGACTGAAGCTCCCCCAGTCAAACCAGACCTGAATTTAATACTTTTTGTACCCAAACTGGGATAAAAAAGATTATTTGTTTTGTTTATTTCCAGCTGTGCACAGGTGTTCTTTATTATAAAGCTTGAAGGAGAAGAGGAGTGATGCCATGGTTTGTCTTCACCTGCAGGGATTTTCACATCTAACTCAGGTGAATGAAGGTTTAATTTAAACAAAAACGCAGCTGGTGATTGTTGTGACATTTAACTACCAAACTAGGAAGATTTTTTGTGATTTATATTCTTTTTAGTGTTTGTATAAAGTGTGTTTTAGGATGAGTTATGAAGACAATTAAGCTTGAGACCGGAAGAGCCGTGGCTAGGTGATTAGCATGCTAACTTCACTACAAATCTCTACAACATGATACCTGGTTTTTATTTAGATAATCACATTCTTTTAATGACATTTGTTCATTTTTTAAGCATAAATTCAGATTATATTTGATATATTTTACAAATTGCTCCTTTAAAGTGACAATAACAATCAATTAGTTCTGTTTTTGCTTCTTGAAGTTGTAATGACTCCATGTAATTACTGGAGCAGAGAATGTCCTGCAGTGGTGCCTGTTTCCAGGGTCTTAAATTAAACTCTGTGTGCGTGTGTGTGAGTGTGTGTGTGTGTGAGTGTGTGTGTGTGTGTGCACTGGGTACTGCAAGTCCTGTGTTATTTCGGAGTGGGAGGCCATTCCTGGAAGACCACAGAGAACCTGATACCTCCTGCAAACTGCACACCAAGGACGAGAGCGAGAGTCCTGATCCGTGAAAACTCGGATATTTAAATATTTTCTTCCAATTTAAAGATCATATGGATCAAAATTTAAACTTTTCATGTTATAAAACTCTCTTAAATATCCAATAACATTTAAAAAAAAGCTCCTGCCGCCATTAAAGGCTCAAACTCAGTGATTTATTCACACGACTCTGCATTATATTTATCTATACTGACACCAGGAAGTCAAGTCCTCCCATGTGATCCCGAGTCGGTCCGGCGAGTTCGGGTCGTCTAAAGGTCGATGTAAAGGCCGTCGCGGCGACTAGACACCTCCCAGCCTGCCAGAGATACTTTTACTGGAGCACCTGTTCTGCCTCTGCTCTCGCTCAGCTGTTTACTCGCCCGTCTACCTGCTTTCCGCCGCGAGTTTCTCTCCAGTTTCAGCCTCAGGGAAAAGGAAAGTGTGTGTGTGAGTGTGTGTGATCACCTTGGCCATGCCTATAGAGCTGGCGTTAATCTCAGTGATGCCCTGGTTGGTTTTGTCTCCTCTTTCCCACATCCCATAATCCTGCAGGGAACCAGGAAACAAGAAGATGATGTTAAGGTGGAACTGATGAGTTCAGAAAATCAGGAAAATGGATCCAAAACTGTTAAAAAAGGATCCAGGAAGTAAAGATTAACATGTTTGACCTTTAGGTGTTTTTGTTAAATGATGGTAAATAAACACTCACAGCCACTCTGTAAGCTGCTTCGATGTAGAACATGAGATTCTGAACTACGTCCACCTCATCCTGGGTGTAGACGATGTGGAGACCTGGTGCACAAACACGTTTGAAATAAACTGCTCGAGCTTGCAGAGAAGAAATTTTGCAAAGAACTCATTAGGGTCGGGTACCGAAATTCGGTTCCAAGTAGGAACCGAATCAAAAACGGCGGGTACCGGGTACCCATAAAAAATATTTACTT
>JAQMCX010000039.1:14535058-14551752 GCA_029814765.1 Acanthurus leucopareius | reverse complement strand
TGGCAGCAGAAATGAAACTCTGTGCATTTAAAGGTTAAAGTAATAGATATTATTGATAATAACTGTGTAATTCTGTTATATTTACTGAGTTTTTATCCTTTAAAAGCAGTAATAAAGACTGGTGAGGCTGCAGAAAGCTTCATGTCGGCCGTGCAGTGATCCATCTGAGCACTGAGCCGTGAACAACCGCATGCTGGCCGCTCGCCATCTGGGACGGATTCAGAGGCGACTTCACGCCGAGCGTATTTCATGTTCGACCTGGATTTTTTGTCTGGTTTCCTACAGAACTTCAGGTGTTTCTTCAAAGGTGGGACAGCCTTCCTGATCCAAACACAACAAAGGGTTCGATTTCTACGCTCAGTTATTTCTGGATGGGAGTTTGTGTTTAATTTCTCCTCCCATGGTTGGAAAACACACGAGTCAGGATCAAACAGGCTTTGCCGAGAGTCCTGACCTCTTACCGCCCCTGTTCCACCTGCATCTGATGAATTTATTACCGTTTTCTTACTGTGTGTCTTCAGTTTCTGCCTGTAATGGATGAATAAAATCCTCTCTGCAGCTTTTATCCACAGTGACAGAAGAAGTTTAGGATTAGAGTCATGTTTAGAATAATTTAAGGATGATGTTTGGGGTCAGAAATGTGGTTGTTGTGGTTAATTTACTGTGTGCAATGGTGAAAAGTAACTAAGAAGGTTTTATCAAGTACTGTACTCAAGTACAATCCAGACATTTCATTTTCTGCCAATAAAAACATGTACTTAAATATATCCCAGAGGGAATTATTATATTTTTTACTCTAGGATGTTTGTCTGATAAATTTAGTTACTCTGCAGAGTCACATTAATGATTAAAAAACAATCTAATCAACAAATAAATTACGATAGGTTAATAAAAGACTTTATTATTCCTTAGAGGGAAATAAGAGGAATGTTCTTTCTACAGCAAATGATGTTATTATAGAAAACAACTCCTAACTTTATGGAAGGAGCTTGGGAAAGGCCCTTTCCTGTTCCAGCACGACAATCCCACCTTTGCACAAAACCAAATCCCTAAGGAAACGTCTTTTTTGCCAAGATTTGCATGGAAAAATCTCAGATTTTCAAAATAAAACCCAGATCTTAATGATGAGGGATGACCACCAGTGAGGCCTCAGTGCTCAACATCAATGCACTTGCAAATTCCTGCAGCCAGAAACTTAAATATTGAGTCAAATCTTCCCAGAAGAGCAGATACTGTCACAATAATACAATATATCATTGCACAGGTGCAATATTAAGCGCAATATTAAGGTGTCAATACACTCTTGACAACATGGTGTGTGTTCATGGAAAAAAAAGTCATTTTTAAGTGACAAACATGAGTGATTTATCAAATATGGACACACACACACATGCACAGTGTGTTAACATGCGTGTGGTGTGTGTGTGAGTCTGAAATAGTGTTGCTCACTTGCGCAATTCACTCCACCTACTTTCTGCATGAAAATACAAGAGTTGAGGCTATGAGTGAACAAGCTAACATTACCTGCCTGCAGGTATGAAGCAGCTGTTGCTATCGTTCACCAGCTGTTTTTTATTGTTTGTTATGTTCTTAAAATATGCATAAAAGTCATTAAAAGCACTTACTTGGTGTTTCAGGATAGTTTGATGCACCATCCGAGCATAGTTGTCCAGTTTAACACCCGAGTTGCTCCTGCTTCTCATGGTGACAAGTCAACGCTTCGCTTCACTTCACTTCAACTTTACGTGTTTAAGAGCGAAAAGCAGCTAAAAAATCGGCTTTAAAGTCATTTCTTCAGCGTCTCTCGGGAGTCCGAAAGGCCGAAAAAGGAGGAGGAAATTTCGGGTCGACCTGAAAAGCCGCAGCCTGTCTGTCTGTCCGTCAGACGGAGAAGCAGCAAGTGTCGAAACCTGAAGCGAAGCTGCGGTAAGTTAGTGACAGGAAGCAGAAAGAACACCGGAAGTGGAGAGATGCGGCCTTCAAAATAAAAGGTTTGTGGGAGAATATATAACCGCTTTTAAGAGATATTCGGACCTAAAGTGCTGTTTCAGTTTATGATTTGAAATTGGGCGGATATAAAAGGCACATTTAGTGTATTTTAACATGTAAAGTCCTTAAATTTTTCAATAAAAAGGTCGGTAAGCGTAGCATAGAAAACTTGATAAAATTAAAAATAGATATTGGCTTTTGGACTACTACCTGGGAAATATAACAGTTTTTGAATTAACAGAAAAGAAAAAAAAACAAACAAACAAAAAAAGATTAATGACTTTAATATCAAACATTTACATCATTACAGATAATATTGTCTCATAATATGGAGGGTGGGATGAAAGTCTGGAAGACCATATTATCAGACCCATAAACCAATTTAGTTCCTTGACAGAGTGTAAGAGACTGTATAATGATGATATAGATATTAAGCTGATGTCATACACAGTAAAATATTATCATGGTATTTTTGCATCTCCATTTGACACATTCAATTATGACGCCACAATTAAGAATTAAAGTTAAAAGGATTTACATAAGTTGCATTTTCATTTACCACACGCTTTCTTGTATAATTTCCAAGTAAACTCAGTGAAATATTTTTCGTTAGCTCTAAAATTGAATATATTTATGTTAAATTCTCTTTTTTGTTGTTTTTTGTTTGTTTTACCGGAAACGCTGTTTTCTGTTGTAATTAACTTGATACGTGTGCAGAGTTTGGTCACCATGACTGTGCAATGGCAGAGTCTGATGGTTAATGATGCAAGTAGTGAACTAAAAGTTTGCTCTGATTAACAAATATCCCAAAAAATTAAAACTAAAGTGCTTTTCAGACGCAGTTGGATATCCTCTGTATCAAGTACTGTTAAAATCAACCAGGAAGCAGACTGAGGAAAAGAAACATAGAAGCAAAGAAGCACCCACAATAATGGAAACACCCACATTTGATGGCATGCTTTTATTATAGATGTGGTTAGTAATAAATACAGTTATGACGCTTTAATAAAGGCATTTTTACATTGTATCTGAGTGAGTGACTTATGTTTAACTATTTTGGCGCCCTCTAGCCAAAATATGACTCTTCTCTCAAAAGTCCTATAATCTGTACAAATGTTCCGATAGACTCTATTAAAAGATGTTTTGCGCCAAAATCCCTCTCTCTTATTTGATCACTTTAAGCCTAGTTTTACTAGGAAGTGAGATTTTCATTATCTTATGTGGCCTCCGCAAATATTATAGTTTTGTTACACCGAATTAAATCACATTTGTACGGTTTTTTTTTTATTGGAAATGTATTTATTCGTGAGTTTTTTTCCAATTTCACCTAAAACGTCGCTTAAAACTCTTCAGAACCGTTAGCTACTTCAGAATAAGGCATAAAAACTACAAAAAGTCCCAGAGTTCTTTTCGCTTCTCGCGCGTCCCGCTCTAAAACGTCCGCGCGCGGAACGTTAAAGTTGACGTTTGTAACCGTTATAAAGCAGCTCTTCGTCTCAGACGTGACTCTGCTTTTAAACAACACAATAATTTAATACAACATATTTATTTTTTATATTTTAACATCGTCTTTCTTCCGCTAACCGAGCGGTGAACACCGGCGACCGGACCGGACCGGGGGGGAGTGTTGACGGTGTGACACCAGCTTGGAGAAGAAGACGCTCGCCTCTGTTTACAGTGAGTTTGTTTTTAGCTAACTGGATTCTCCTGCTATTATTTTATATTTTATCCATCGTAAATGAGTTGCAGAGGAGACAGTGATGATGACAGCAGCGGTAACCGGAGAGTGGCGTACATCTACAGCCCGGAATACATCGAGACCTGCGACTCTTTATCCAAAGTACCGAACCGGGTGAGTTCACGTGAAACTGAATGAGGAGCTTCGTTAAAGCTAATTACAAAGCTTTAACTTATTAGCTGTGCTTTGTTTATATCGCTGTGATTTTTTATTTAGTGGTTTTTACTGTGTTTATTTCCAGGCGAGTATGGTTCACTCACTGATAGAAGCGTATGGACTCCTGAAACACATGAGGTGAGTTTTGTTAAACAGCTAATATCAGTTTTTCAAATAAAAAACAGTTTAAAAGTGATGTTTAAATACATTTTATAAGTTAGAAATGGCTTCAAATGCTTTAAATGAGTTGTATGTTTTGCTAGCTGCTGTTTGGAGTGTTTGCACTTTACACTTAAAGCTTATTTTGCAGTGAAATCTGTTTCTAATCAAATTATTAATCATGTTAAACATGTTTTTGTCAGAAACTTGCACTCAGATAATTCATCTCTGTTATAACATAAAATCCTGAAACCCTCAGTGTTTTGTATAAACTGCACATCACATTTTAAGTCTACTGCTGCATTGTATGGTGACGCTGTACACACTGTTATGTCTGGTATTATTTTACTGTATTTACTTGTACCTTTCATGTTTAATATCATTAGATTATATTATTAAATGGTCACATAAAAGCTGTCATTTGCGTTTTATCAGATGGACTCTCAGTTTTTCTTGTACATAATATTTTATTTGATTGCCCAGAGATTCAGTCTGTAAGCAGCATGAGTTTCTGTGCTACTACTGAGACAGAAAGTTGTCATATTTGCAGCGTCTACCATTAAAAATGTTGTTTTTCCTTTTTCTCCAGCACTGTTAAACCACAGCTGGCCACCATAGAAGAAATGGCCAAGTTCCACACACACTCTTACCTGGAGCATCTTCACAAGATCAGCCAGGACGGAGACAACGATGACCCCCAGTCAGTCGACTACGGCCTGGGTGAGAAAAGCCAAGAACTACTTTTACCGGCCTAGTTTAGGTTTTAACATTTGTCAATGATAGATGTTTAATGTCCAATAAAAAAAACTACCTCTTTCTATGTGTGTATATTATATATTATACTTTATACAGGAACATTTTTGTAATTTATCATGAACTACAGCAAACTTCAGGTCGCAAGAGAACATTTAAAACTATATTTTGTAAGAACAGGCAACAAAAATTTAAGTGACAGATTCATTGACATTTTAATTGTTTAAAATAGTGCTGTGTGATCCTTCTTATTGATTACTGACAGAATTTACTGTTAAAGTTTAGTTTAGCTAAAAGCTTTAAGAGGAAGATGAAGTGCAAGACTTCTTTAATGTGCAATTCTCACTATGAGCAGCAGGGGGCGATATGTTACAAGATTCCAAAAGAGTGCACAGTGCAGTGATGGTTTTAAATGTACTTTAATGTAACTTTAGTTTATTTTAAAGTGGTTTATTTTTCTTTCTAAATGGCTCAGATTGAAATTATGTCTGGATAAAAACGTCTCCGTCCTTCTCTCACATTGTTTGTATACTTTGGTTGAGATACGGACGCATTAATCTCAACTAAACGTCAGGCGGGTGGGACGCCGCCACAAAGGTCCCACTGTGGTTTGTTGTTCTTGGATGAGCCGTCCTCGAATCTATCCATCTTCAAGTTTTACATTTCTAACTTTAGACTAATCCTCAAGTTCCCCCCGCCTTGTTTTCTTATCCATGACTCATTCCCGTTCTGTCTCGCTCCCTCCCTTCATTCATTCATTCACCCTCATCCATCTCTGCTCGTCTTCTTCTTCATGCCCTCGACTCATTTCTCTGTTGCTTCCTCCTTTTGTGTTCGGCGCTCTCCTCTCTGGTTCATCCTTCCGTCTTGCTACAAAAGCAAACTGCTCCTCCTTTTCCTGGACGGAGACATTTCTCTCCCTCTCGTTCAGTCGACGCCTCACCCCATTTTCCATCGATCACGTCTGTTCACCTCCCTCGTTTCTACCTTCCTCCCTTCCTTTTTGTCTCATTTCTCATTCTTCTCTCTTTCCTCCCTTTCTCCATCCTTCCTGTAGCTCTTCAGTATTGTATTCACAGCCCTTTAGTTTCCTCTAACCTCGTCTATGAGTGAGGAACAAAGTTTCAATCAAAGGCAAAAATATAAAAGAAAAGAGCGAATTTTCTACTGAAATTACGGGAATTTTCCTTTTCTAAAGATTTGTTATGCAAAAGTGCAAATGTGGAAGTAATAAACTATGTGAACTGTTATTATTTCCTATCGAATATTTACAGTTTTTTACCCTTTTGTATGTTTTAATGCTGTTTTTTGTCATTGTTAATGTCATTTTGGGCTCAGCTTTTTTCATTTTATTGAATATATTTTAATATTTTTAATTAAATCTCTCGTAGGTTATGACTGTCCGGTGGTGGAGGGGATATTTGACTATGCAGCAGCAGTAGGGGGCGCTACACTGACAGCAGCACAGTGTCTGCTGGACCAAAAGTGTGATGTGGCCATAAACTGGGCAGGAGGGTGGCACCATGCGAAGAAGTAGGTCCACCTGTTCAAAAGAAGTTTACTAAGCGTTTGCACGAGAAAAAACAACATTTCTGACTCTCTTTCTGTAATAATTCCTATAATATCACGTAAAATCTGTAATAAAATGATGAAAGAGTCCAGACTTTCAAGCCTTACAGTTGTATTTCCTCTGTCTGTCTCTCAGGGACGAGGCCTCGGGTTTCTGTTACGTGAACGATGCCGTGTTGGGAATCCTCAGACTGAGGGAGAAATATGAGCGAGTCCTCTACGTGGACGTCGACCTGCATCACGGAGACGGTAACAAACACACACTTATCTCAAACACTAAAACTCATGAAAACTGTGCTGTGTTCAGAGGGAAGCTGTGTTTATTTTAAACAACGCTCTTTTGTTTTATTATATTTGTTTATGGTGTTAATGATCAGGTTTAATTGCACTCAAATGTGTTGATTTAATATGATTTAACCTCCTTTTCTCGCTGCAGGTGTTGAAGACGCCTTCAGCTTCACATCCAAAGTCATGACCGTCTCTTTGCACAAGTTCTCTCCTGGATTTTTCCCAGGTTTATCCCCTCATTCCTTTAAAGTACAGCATGTATTTTTATAGAAAAACCTATAATGTGGAACAGAGTGAAATAAGTGTGTGTGTTTGTGTGTTTAGGAACGGGCGACCTGCGTGACACGGGGCTGGGAAAAGGCCGCTGGTATGCTGTGAACGTCCCACTGGAGGACGGCATCAAGGATGATAGATACTACCAGATTTTTACCAGGTAAACACACACACACACTTAAAAACACACACACACACACATTAAATTCCCAGTGCAGCTCAGAGGCATGTTTTCCTCAAGGCTCCCTGAGGAGAAATTCCATTTTTCCTGCCCTTCCCTCTCGGCATCCCACTCAGAGTTCACAGGTCAGGGTCGTCCATAGAGAAGAGCCTTGGAGCCGATGCAGCTTCAGCATTTTACCAATTCCTTCCAAGCGTGAGAGCTCCGACTTGGGAATTTCCAGCTGAAGGATTTTCTCTTAAACGATACCTTTCATCACTCTAGTGTTACGTCACTTCTGATTGGTGGAACAGATTGTAGACAACAACACAGTAGAACAGGAGCCAGAACATATGAGATGTTCATGAAACACTGTTATTTTGAGCTCCAGCCTGCACCGTCAGTGGGTAACGCCATGTTTAACGCCGTCTTCTTCCTCCTCCGCAGTGTGATGCAGGAAGTGCGGGCGCAGTTCAACCCGGAGGCCGTAGTGATGCAGCTGGGCGCCGACACCATGGCGGGCGACCCCATGTGCTCCTTCAACATGACCCCAGTCGGCGTGGCCAAGTGTCTGCGGTACGTCCTGGGGTGGCAGCTACCTACACTGCTGCTGGGAGGAGGTACGCTGAGTGTGTGTGTGTGTTATTGTGTATGAATGCAAAAGTGTGTGTCCTTGTGTGTGTGTGTGTATATGTGCATTTGTACTGATACATAAAGAAAAAGAGCTAACATGCAGTGTTTTACGTGTGTTTATATTTGCTTTGAGTCTCAGCGCTTCACTCACTTTTTGCTCAATCACACACACATGAATCCACACACACACACATACACACACACACACACACACACACATACACCGTGCTCTGTTCCAGACCCCTCAGCCTTTGGCCAGATGATAGCTACGACTTATACGACACAATGAAGCCATTTTACTCAACTACAATCCCACCTCTCTTCCTTTCTCTCCCTCCCTCTCCGTCCTGCATTCTTTGTCTCAGTTATATCCTCCTCTCTGTCTTGGTTCTTGTCTTTTTCTTAATTTCATCCTCTTCATCCTTCGCTCCGTCTCTTCTTATGATTCGTGTGTGTGTGAGAGGGAGAGTCAGTAACTTTTTTTCTGGCTTGACATTTTGTCTTGTTTGCTTCCAGTTTGATCAGAGATCATGAGGACGTCTGCACTCAGGCTAAATCTGAAAATGCTTCTCTTTGTTTTAGCTCTTTTCTCTGCAAATTCATCATCTTTAGTGCTTTTTATATTCCGACATCCTAGAAAACTGGAGCCAAGGGTTTGAAAGTGGGATCTTAAGGCCCTCAGGGGCTCTAGAAATTGGGTCAATTCTAATTATATATAGAATCTATAATAAAAATATATCAAAATCTTAATTTTCATGCCCATCTTTTTGATTTCTTGTGAGTTAAAACATCATTAGTGGCCATTCCTGGTTTTGTATGGTCTATTTGTCCAACGAAGCTAATTTGCTACATAAATTTAGCATGCTAGAATCCAGTTAGCAAGGGCTAACTCATAAAAATGGACAAGTTTATGAAAAAAGATCCAACAGGCAGAATAATCAGCTATATCTGAGGCTCTCCTGTCCAAGTTTAGCTCATACCTATGAAGCAGGAAGTAAAGGATGGATACACAAATCAGAATCAGAATCAGAATCAGAATTCTTTTATTGTCATTGAACCAAAAGGCGCAACGAAATTAAAAAAAAATAGCAGCTCTCACAGACAGTGCAAAAAAACAGAAGGTGCAAAATAACAAAACATACAATAATAACACAATAGAAAAAAATTTATATATATAATTTAAGTTAAAATAGAAAAATAGAAAAGAAAAAAAATTGTGAATGTAAATAAAAAACAACCGGGATATTGCGTTCAAGACACGTTCAGTATTATTATTGCACTTATTAGTATTGCACTTGGTATGAAACGGAAATTCCCTGTTTCACAGGATTTGACTAATGCATGTTTTTTAAACTTTACTGCAATATTATGAAGGAATTTTTAAAATATCTTGCAAAAAAAGGGCCTCAGATATTAGCTAATGCTAATGCTAATGCTAATTTGAACTCTGGAATGGATGAATTGAAATGAGAGCACTGTGTTATTTCGGATAAACGTTTTTCTTGACCCTTGACAGCTCTGGGGTCAGTTGTTCAGATGAACTTTGGCAGGTTTTTATTTTAAGAAACCATCAAGTTTCCTCTTCTTATGTGTGCGTTTATCCCACTTTCCTCCCAGGAGGTTATAACCTGGCTAATACGGCTCGTTGTTGGACCTACCTGACAGCAGCAGTGCTGGAAAAGACTCTTTCCTCCGAGATACCAGACCACGAGGTAGATAACACACACACACACACACACACACACACACTCCGTCTCGTAACCACAGTCACACACATCCCCATATTCCCACATGAACACAAACGCGCTCATTCATCGTACCATCACACGAAAATCGCAGACCAACACACACATTAAAAAAAAAACACAAACACACCCCCTTGTGTTCACTGTCTGCTGAGTCACTCCATCTAATCAAAGATGGCCGCCCGCTCCTCAATAAAGGGATTTGTCTTCAGGTGACTCAAATTGTGTGTGTGTGTGTGAGTGTGAGTGTGTGTGTGTGTGTGTGTGTGGCGATGACAAGTCCTCTCAGTCGGCCTCAGCTCACACAGGCTCCTCTCTTCACATCTTATTTGAAACTAAGGAGAAATTTAGTACCGCGCGGGAATAATGGCGTCATTGAAAGAGACAGAAATCTGACTTTTGATGAGTGAAATTCAAAGATGTTCAGCCACGTCGTCTTTTTTTGTTGTCTGTTTTCCTACAAATCAACACCAAGGTCTCTTTGCTGTTTGTTATGAATGAGAACATTTATTAGTTGAGGGTTTGGCTTTGATAAAATATGAAATTTATCTTTTATTGTTAAATGAAAGAACATTTAGATAATTATTTAACTTCATTCTCATCCTTTGTAATGTTAAATCTGTGAGAATTTATTCCAAACTTTGCTGACTTTTTCCACATCTTTCTAATTAATATTTAAAACATCTGTATTTTGACTTTGTGTGAAATCATCTGATGATACCTGAGCAAATTCTGCCTTAAAACAGATTGTGTGAAAACATCTGTAAAAAGCTCATAAGTAAAGCTCAAGTTCCAGATGTTACACAGTAAAATGTGGATGTATTTTATTCCATTGTATCAAATAAAATGTCACGTTTAACCAGTAAAATTGAACTTTTTAAGAAAAGAAACACTTTAAATTTAATTAAAGCTGAATTATAAATTAAAAACTTTTATAATCAAGTCAAAAATTAAAGTAAATCAGTGATTTAAACTGATATATTTACATAAACTTTAATGATGTGTTTATTATTAGATTAAGCAAATACACACACACAAATAAACAGCTACATGGGAGTGAACTTGCTGTAAGTCAATAACTCGATTAGTCGTTTTCCCTCTTTTGTTCTGTGATAACGAGATGTTTCCTGACGGCCTCCATTAACAGGATAATGAAGCACAACATGTGAACCTGTGTTTATTACAAACATCAGGCCGCCGTGAATCATATCAACATTTAAGGTGGAACTTAATCGGGTTATTTGCTGCATTCGGGTCGCAGCTCGGATGTAAACAAACGCGCCTACTGAGACATGAATGAAAACACTTATTGGATTTACTGCGAGGAGGAAGGAAAAAATGTCCCAGGGATTTTTTTGGGGTTTTTTTTTTGTTTGCAAAAGAAAAAGGGGTGTGTGATGACTTTTACTCATGTTCTCATTACGCTAACTGGTAAATCTAATAGAGCCGTCTTCTCTGCAAGTACACAGAAACCAGCGAACCCATCGTCACGCACAAAGAGCCTCTTTCTCCACCGACTGATTTTTGGACCTTGTCTTGGTCAAATGTAATGAATAGCTGTGAGTGCCTGAGTGTGTGTGTGCATGTGTGTGTGTGTGTGTGTGTGTGTGTGTGTGTGTGTGTGTGTGTGTGTGTTCAGACCGTGATAAAGGTACCTCTTGTTTCTCCCCGTCGGCGTCCAGTGGTCCTAAATAGCCTTTGACCTCATTAAGAAGCTCTCACTGAAAACAAAGCAACTATCAGTGCAGGCAGCTGCTGCAGATGATGAGGACACACACACACACTCACACACAAAAACACACACACACACATACTCTCTTGAAATTGTAAGAAATAAACACCTTAATAGCTTTTCCTAACGTGAAAATTAAAGTGCTTATTGTCTTTTGGTTTCCACTTCAGAAGGTAATAAAGATCTTTTCTGAAGGTCAGTTTCTAATAAAGTCAGAGAGCTACACAACTTTACACAGATGTGTGTGAGTGTGTGTGTGTGTGTGTGTGTTCATGGCTCTGTCTGTGCCCGTTGTGCTCGATAAGAGGGGCATTTATCCATGATGACCAAGCAAAGCTGAGGTTCCAGCGACACAGGGAACAAAAACTACCTTTGTACCCTTTTTCTGTGAGAGAGTGTGTGTTTGTGTGTGTGTGTGTGTGTGTGTGTGTGTGTGTGTGAACCCTTCGGTACTGTAGAAAAAAAACCTGAATGCACACATTCATTACAGTCAGATAATGCACTGGCCTGTTTTATAACATTATTGTGCTTTATTCTATGATGAGTTGCCTTCAGTGTGGAGGAAACAGCTGTAACTCAAATGGGAAACTATCAGTTTTAAAGCTGCACACAGCGAAGTGTTTTTATTTTGGAAGAAAAAAAATGTCAAAATCATCTTCAACGGACAAATATCTCAGAAACTAGAATAACAAATGGTGCTTCATTTAGTTAAGAACATCCAAAAACAGCCACTTCAAATAGTTTGAGTTTATTTTATCGGCTCAAGTCTCACTGATATCAATCCAAACATATTTGTTTGGTTTGATTTTGCTTTAAATGTTTTGTTAAACGTGTTTATTTTTATTTAAATCCATCTTATCTCTTTTTTTTTTTTTTTGCTCAATACTCAAGAGGGAGAGTGTTCAGATTCGGACACACACACACACACACACACACACAAAACCCTGGAGTTCACAGTTAAAAATAGTAGTCTTAAAAACACAAACATTAGTCAGAGTTGGCCAGTCACATCAACAATAGTGCTGTAATATTCACTGATTACCAGACAAAATATTACACTGCAGATAACACACACACAATGGCCCTGCCGCTGTCACACACTTGTTAAACTGCAGGATCTTGTAAAAACACAAGTGAAAGTGCCTTTTGTAGTGTCACCCTGCTATCAAACCACCAGATAGAAAGTCATTAACCCTCCTCGCTGACTTGTATTGTCTATTAGTGCTCGGTTTGACCCCCCATTGTGTGGCGGAGGCGGCGGCGGTGAAGTCTGTGTGAATCACAGGGCTCGCTAAGAATAAGCTCAGAGGTCAAAGGTCAGTTACTGTTTGGTATTGGACAGCCATGGGGATTATCTTTTTTTATGATCTCCTTTTTTAATGTCAGAAATGTTCTTCATCTTACCTTTTTTCCAAGTAAATTTATTTGTAACGTTTGTCCTTTCGATGTCGTAGCAGTTGGACACACTTGAAGTGCTGCAAGTGTAGCTTTTTAGCATCATACACCTTGATAATCCAATGTATATAAAAGCATTTAACTAGCTTTAAATTACTGCTTGTGCCTATTATTATATAACAGTACAACTTTGTGAGAGACTTCTTGCATTACAGAGCAGTAAACAACAGCTTTTAATCACACAGGTGGCTCATTTATGTCTCTTATTGCCCACATATGAATATGAATTTACTTGACGAAGCTAACAAACTTCTATGTTTTACTCTACATGTGAATTAAAGCTAGCAAGCAACATTTTACATAATAAGATTAGCCTTTATTGATCCCAACAGGGAAAATTAAGTTGCTGTAGCAGCACAAGGACAGAAATAAGTGCAGAAACCTACAGAAAATAAAAACAATACTAATGAGAAGAATATGATATAAAAATAACAAGCTAAGATGTTACGTTAAGTCACTAAAGGTCACTTGTTACCATGCTAACGCGTCATATCTCATCATTAGCATGTTAGAATCAGAATGTACTAATGTTAGCATGCATGTTAGCATAGCTTTGCCTCAGATTCTGGTCATTATTAATAGTTATTGATGATTACAAAGCTAATTTTTCTATATCTGAAACTTGTTGAAGAGAACTCAGACATCTATAGAAAGTTATAGATGCAGCGGTGATGTTCAACAGAGAAAAACTGAGTAAACAAAGATGCTCATCTGACTTTCTCCCACCATGCACCCCTCCTCTCTTTTAAGCCTGTTGTTGTTTCCCATCAGCTCAGTTCCTCCCGGCCACGCTGCTGCCGATAAAAACAATCCACAGATTCAAACTTCCTGCTGCATACCTTGTTCTCACAATGATGCTGGTGCGAATCCAGCTCATATCCTTTGTCACTTACTGTACGTTCCCCTCGTTCTGTTGCTTTCCTGTCTCCACCGCATGTCCATGTAGCACAAACCACATGTGATTCAAAACAAAATATGATTGAATCTGATTGGACGCTGGATTCAGATTTGATGACAGGATGACTTAAAGGGACTTTCACAGGCCAAAAGCTTAATTTTACGGGTCTGAAACTTCAGTACTTAACAGCTGTAGTTTCTAAACATGCCTCCCTGAAGTAATGTGTCATTATCCTGCATAAATAAGCTAAGCATTGGTTTCTGGGTAAGCTAAAGCTCATTAATGGGAGCATTACCTCCATGTTTCCAAAACAGTGCAAACCTGATGGATGTCAAGCAGCACTGAGGTTGTTCTAACTATCAACAGCTACAACTACCGTACTTTTCGGACTTTTCGGACTTTTCGGACTATAGGCCGCACCCACTAAATTTAGCAACTAAAACCACTAAAGCTGTCTTCTTCAGTGTCGAAATTTAACAGCCTCAGAATTACTTCGTCACACACTTTCTCGTTTGTATTTGTTTATATTAGTTCGTAAATTAGCCGCATCATAGTTTAAGCCGCAGGGTTCAAAGCGTCAGAAAAAAGTAGCGTGACCTCTTAATGGTCAGTAAGAGAAGCTGCTTTTGTTTCTTTTACTTTTTGATATTTAAAGCTTCTCTGGACAGCAGACAGCAGAATTTGATATATAATTAGGACCAAGAAAGGACGTGTAACTCAGGTCTTTTGTAGGCTTCAATCTGAGACTCCAAGGTCTCTATTTAGACTTCTTTCTATGTTTAGCTGCCACCCAAACTCTGACTTAATGAGCTGTTTCTCATGTTTTTCTTACACAGACGGTCCCACCTTTTTGGGAGCTTGTTCAGGGTCTCCCTTGCTTTTCCAGATTTTAGGAAAATTATGAATCATGGCATTAAATAACTTGCGACCTCAGTGAACAAATAGTCAAAATGTATCAGTGTTTGTTCAGTGGTTGACTTAAACTCCCATCATCACCAATGGGACTAAACAGAAGTAAATACAACTGTGTGTCCGTCTCAGAGCCACACAGGAAGGGAGGACGTCTCTGCTCCCAGATTGGCAGCGGGGAAGCGTCCCGCCTCTTTACTTCCTACTTCCTCTTTTCCTGTCTGCAGCCACTTCCTGTCCTGCCCCTTGTTGCCGTCAGGGATGTGTCGGCTCCCAGAGTCACGGGCTCAATCACCGGAAACGTCATCGGAGCAGAATGTGTGTGTGTTTCCAAGAGGAACCTCTTTGTTTACCAAGTGACATAGAAAAATGTGCCATAAAGAAGCAGATAATTCCACTTCTATACATCCTTTTTTAATCAAATTTCTCACTGCTGAGACTGAATCATGGCGGAGAAAGTGGTTGATGAATGTTGGGATGAAAGATTTCGTTTCCTGTAGGGAGTTTCTGCGTTTCAGTTGTTTTTTTTAATGTTTGTTTTTCAAGTTCATGAGCAGGTTTGAACTTAGAGGATTGGATCATCATTCACTGTCTTATTTTCATTTTCATTTTCCTATCAGGCAAGATGTTTTTATAATCCCATCGCTCCTGTAATTATAACCTTGAACTTTGGATTTTTTTTCTAATAAGTCTTGTTTCTTCTTCGCCAGATATTTTTCATCAACAGTTATAACTGAGGTCAGTGGGAGGAGACACACAGACACACAGATAGGAATAGGTGTGTTTCCATCCACATAAAAATAGCTGAGCAGAAATACAGAGAGTCCAAATAAATCCAGAAATATTTTGATCATATTTTCACGCTTTCCCGGGGTGAAGAGTTTTCATAAAAGTATCATCCATAAAAGCAAAATTTGTCAAGGTGCAATGGAAACAGGCTTTGCAAATAGATCATGATGAATCTAAACTATGTGACGAAAACATTCATTAAAGAGATAAAAACATCAGATCCATCTGTAGCCATGAGGAGACTGTGACATCCCTCAGATTTATAACTTTAAAAAAATGTAAAATCTGTATTAACATCAAGTTTTCTACATATTTTTTGGCTGTCACTTGTTTAATTGCTTCACCTTCTAATGTTTTGGCACTTAACTGAAGAATAAACCTCACAATTTATCTTGATAAACCGAATCATAAAAGTAGTAGCTAAAAACACACGTCAGTTCAGTATCATTGGTGCAAAACACCTGCTCATTTTGGCATGAACCTAATTTACCGGGTTCACTTTTGGCCTTCCAGATGTTTCAAAAAAACCACAAAAACAGTATTTGTAGGGTAGCATGCCTTAAAAGGAGAACTGACAGATGAATCCGAACAAGACGGATTGATGAAAAAGTATGCAGGGTTGGGAGAGAGTCCAGTCTACGTGCGTTATGTGACTGCGATCGGGCACCGAGCCGTTTTTTTTTTCCTTTCCTTGTTGAAAACATTTATTAGATTGCAGCTTGATAGCAGACGGAGTCCCATTTGTTTTCTCCCTCCTCCGCTGTGCAGCCGCGGCATCCTTCATAGCTGGAGATCCTGCTGATGGCTGTGAAAACAAACACGCTCACACACACTCAAACACGCACACCGCTGTCCACAGATGGGCTCATGCGTATGCACACACACTCACGTACACACTCTGCCTTTTAACTTTCACACACACAGACAATAATAAATTCACACCTACCTGACAGGTACAGACATACATATATTATTATTAGGGCTGGGACTTTATCGCGTTAATTACGATTAATTAATTACAGAAAAAATAGTGTGACAACAAAATATCGCATTTAATTGCAATTTATTTTTGCACTCCGAACAGCACGGAACTTTTCTCATTGCACGAGTTCCCGAAGTAGCTCAGTCGGTAGGGTGGGCGTCCCATGTGCGGAAGTTTCGTTCTCCACGTGATTTCGACTCCAGCTCCGATCTTTTTCTGCGTGTATATAAAATATAAAATTTAAAAAAAAAAAAAAAAAAAGTTTGGTGGGTGGAAAACAACTACCAGGTGGAAATCTGGAGGTGTCCAAGAACGCATTTGCCTATCTGGAGCTCTTCCAACTTCCGCTACCACCTCAATGCCAAAACATGTTGCAGCTAGCACAGACAACAAAATGGCAAAAAATGTTGCTTCTCGTGTCAAATATTGATATGCGATTAATTGAGATTAATTAATTACAAAGCCT
>JAQMCX010000039.1:14482945-14534958 GCA_029814765.1 Acanthurus leucopareius | reverse complement strand
ACAAAATGGCAAAAAATGTTGCTTCTCGTGTCAAATATTGATATGCGATTAATTGAGATTAATTAATTACAAAGCCTTTAATTAATTAGATTAATTGTTTTAATCAAGTCCCACTACTAATTATTATACTACTACATGAAAAAATTGAAATTAAGAAAACATTACTGCATTTAAAGGATAATGACAACAAAAAGGAGACATAAATAAAAGATTAAACTGAATATAAAAGACACTAAAAGCGAAAGCAAGTCCACAGATATGAGAAGAAGTTGTGCTCTAACGTTTTTTGGTAGGACACTGTTAACAGTGAAGTTTTAAGCCCAGATTTGAATGATTTAACAGCTGTTATGAGACCTCAGGTATCCAGGAAGCTTCTTCCACAGGTGGGGGTCATAAAAACCGAAAAGATGCTTCACCTTGCTTTGTTTAAATCCTGGGAACATTTTAAAAAAAAACCTGCCCCAGATGACCTGAATGCTCTCGATGCTTCGGAACGTGCAAGTAAATCAGAGATGTATTTATGTATTTAGAGATTTATAAACAAGTAAAAGGACTTTAAAATCATCCTTTGACTCTCAGGAAGCCAGTGCAGTGATTTCTTATTTTTTTTAGCACAAGTGTAACATGCTCCAGTTTTCTTGCAGCAGCTGTCTGATTGATTTTATACTAAGACCTGTAAAGACACAGTACGATAGTTTAGCCTGCTGAAAATAAAGACATGAAGAAGCTTTTCTGTTCTTTTTTTGACAGAAGAACTCAAGTTCTTGCTGTTTTTGCAGTAGTAGTGGGTTGATTTGCAGTTATAATTTACATACAAGTCCACAAAAACACGACTTATTTAGTAGAATTTATTATCTTCTATTCATGGTGAGCACTGACTTTAAGTTTTTTCTCTTTCTCTACTTTCAAAAGTCAGACATTTTTAATATTTTATTATCTTTAGGAGACTAGAGTCCTTTCATATTTCAGGCAGAACTATTGTACACAGAAATAATGTAGTAGCAACACTCTGGCTTTCTGTAATCTTAAACTGAGTTGTTATTGGGGGGATTTTTCATCTATTTGAGCAGAAAAAGCTCATAACTTAAAGCCTCGAGGCCGAAATGCATCTTTAAAAAGGTTGTTGGATAAGCTAATGAATCAAGGTCTGTGTTTCTCGTACAAACAAGCTGTTGCCAACAGTGAGTGATGGGCAGAGGGTCCATGTTAAGGACTGCGGTGAATAATCGGAGACCTTCCACCATTTATCTCCCGGAGACACCGGAGCCACCGGAGCCAGTCAGGTGGTGTTTTCTGTCTCCTGACCTTGTCTAGGTGACGTAGATCTGCTGCGTCATTGGTTTAAAATCTCTCTGTTATCATTTTTCATTTTCACAATTTCACACACACTCGCTTCGCAGCATTTTTTCTCTCTCTCACTCTCCGCAGATCCCTGCAGTCTTGAAAAATATTAGAAATATTATTGAAAAAGTTGCATGAAAACGAGTGTTTCTCTTAGGTTAGTGTTTCTTCCTTGTTTCCTCTCGCTCTAAGCTTCGTGTGTTCATCCAAGCCAAACAAGCAGACAGCAGGAGGCTCTACGTACGATTCGTGTTGGAGACAGCAGGAGACAGAGCACCGGGTTCATGGGAATACTGTGTGTGTGTGTGTGTGTGTGTGTGTGTGTTCGTGTGTGTTCGTGTGTTGACTAACTACTCTCATGTTGAGCTCTGTTGAGACCGGAGGTAAGACACAGAAACTCATCGGAGCTAATTGGAAACATACACACACACACATACAAGCACACACATAAAAACACACTCACACACACACACACACACACACATTCACAAACACACACTTAGCTCACTTTTGACTTACATTAATTTCCCAGGGATTCAGCTCAGTCCTAACCAATAACCATAATCACCACTTACCAATGTGTGTGTGTACCAGAAAGTGGCATAAGTCATACCACACACACACACACTCATACTCTCTCTATCACACACACACACACACACATATCCAAAATGAGCAGTTTTCTTGATGACATCCAGAGTTTCAATCCAAAACAAAGTATTCCATCTTTAAAAATCGCACTGACATAATCCCATAATGTTTTATATAATAATGATCACAGGAATCATTATGGGATGTTTTAAGAGTTACTTTACCAACTTAAAGGATGGAGTGTGACGTTTTGTGCAATGCTAACGAATGTCTGCTGACTTTACTCAAATTTAGAGAAGTTTGGTGTAAAAATAAATGGCGAAACTCTCAATTAATGAGTAAAATGACAAAAAACTTATCAATTAGCTGCAGCCCTTATCAGTTTTATTCCTGCTTGTCCCCTAAAGAGATTGGAGATGGATGTGTTTAGCCTAGCTTAGCACAAAGAACAAAAACTATGAGAAACAGCTGGGTAAGATGCGAAAACTGTGGGATGCAGGTGAACTTTAAAAAAAAGTCTGTTATGTCTATTTTGCTTCATAAATGTTGAATATAATGTCAGAAAAGATCATTTCCAACAGAAAAATCCTGAGCATCTCATTTCAGACTCAACCTTTATGCATATGTAGCATGTATGGAGCAATACGGGTCTTTTTTTTTTTTCCTGTAAATCTCACTCGGTGTGTTCTGCTGAGTCTTCAGAGTCCAAGGCTTTCACAACAGTCGCTGCGAGTGGACTGACGCACTTGTGGTCAGATCTGGCCTCCGAGTTTGTTTTGCTCTCATTGCACTGAGTCACGGCCCAACAAAACTCCCTGGAAATGTGTTTTTATAACTGACGTGCTCTGGTTTTAACTTCTGGTTGAACCCCGCTCTCTGGATTTCCACCTGTTTTTTTCTTCTTCTTCTTCTTCTTTTTTTTTTAACATTGGCTGGTTTTGTTTCATGGAACTGGTCCGTCTCTGCATGAAACGCCAGGAGCCTTTGGTATTCGCTGAAATCATCTCAGACTTCTTTCTTTCTTTCTTTTTTTTTGGTTCATGTTGGTGAAGCTCGTTTGATTGATTTGTGGTTCCTCCCCTGTGTTTTGTTTTACATTTTCTCCCTGTACATGAACCAGACGAGACCGTCTCATGCATTTGTTTGTGTAAATACACTGAGACAACACAGTTGGAGATGAATAAGTAACATGTGTCCATGTTAAAGCTCTGATGTTTTGTTGTTAGCCACACTAGTGGCTCTGCTCCAGAAATGACAAGGTCGATCTGTCAGTCGCTCCGTTGCAAAGTCCACCAGTTTGGTTCGGACTGGAATATCTCAACAAAAACAGGACAGATTGTCTTGAAAGTTTTTACAGAAATCCACAGTGAGCAGGAGATGATGCCCACTGAACCTGGTGACCCTGTGACTTTTACTCTAGCGCCCCCATGAGGCTCACATATGTGGTTTTTGAGTTGAATATCTCTATAACTATTGCATTCAAATTAAACCTTCACATGTGCAACAGGATGAATTTTAATAAACAATGTGACACAGCACCATCATCAGTCAATATTGTAACTTTTCGGATACTTTTGCAGCATAGTGACTATCTTTCACCGATTATTTAGCTTCTGAGATGCAACAATTAAAGTTTCAGGGCTTCAACCGGCAGATATTCGGATAACAAATAGTGCAACTTAGCGATTGTTAGTCTGCTGACATGCAACACAAACATGATGAACATCCTCAACACTCTACCTTCCTGTTAGCATCATAATTTAGCGCATGTTAGCATTAAGCTAAAAGCGTTGCTATGTCAAAGTTAAGCCTTGTAGAGCTGCTAGCATGACTGTGGACTATGGCTTGAGTTTTGTTTTTGCATTTCTTTTCCAAACTATTTCATTCAAGAGAGGGGAGAAAACTACACGAACTGCTACTGTAATTGCTAACATCACCACCGCTACTTTTTAAACTTAGCTTATATAACCTACAGTGTGGGGGAAAATCCATCAACCTGAAAGATTTAAAGGAATGCTGTGTGGTTCAATATTTAGACTCTTTGATGTTTCCCACCGTTTTGAATTTACTTAAGAAACTGATCCCTGAAAGCCTGTGTAAATACTCATCGCCAGTCAGTTTTACAAGACAGCTCCTCAAAGTCCAAACAGACCCCCGAAATATTCCAGGAAGGCAGCTGCAATCTTTTTAAAAACAAGAAAAGAAAGAGGAGAAAATGTACTTTGGCGCTGTGCTGCAGCGGCTGTGTGCAGATGTGAGGGATGAAATTATGACCGTGGATAAACGAAAAAAGAGAACAGAAACATCATTTTAAAACCTCATAAATCCAGAAGTTTGTCATAACGTTTGTTTTTGATGTGTGTTCAGTATTTTACAGAATATGGACCCGACTACTCGCTGGAGATAAGCCCGAGCTGTCGGCCGGACCGCAACGACAGCAAACACCTGGACCAGGTCATCAGCACCATCAAAGGTGTGTTTGTGTGTGTGTGTGGGTGCACAGCTGCATCTGTTTGTGTGGGCGTGTGGAGGGTAAACAGGTGTGTTTGTGTGTCTACCTGAACCCTGGCTCACCTAAAGCCTCTTTTGTCTCAGCACGGCTCTTTTTATGTGTGGTTTCATGTGTCTGCTCTTGTTTCTATACGTCTCCCTCTGGGATGAAAGTCAGACTTGTTCTCCTCTTTTTTTTTTTTTTTTTTTCCTTCCCTCCCTGTGACTCCAAACATCCCTTTGTGTGAGTGTGAATATACTGCTGACCCTGCTGTTTTACCCACAACCCTCAGTCAGAGTCTGAGAGTCCTGATACATGTGGTATAATTTCCCTCATGCGTCTTATGTGTGTTTGTATATTAATCTGCGAGTGTCTGTAGCCGTGCGGTTAAGCCCAAAAGCAAGGCCTTCGGTCTCGGCGCTGACAGCCCGCAGCTCCCAGGAGAGATCCAACGGCAGGGTGAAACGTAGGCGAAGGGTTGAGCGGCGGGAGGATTTTTATAAGGACGTGAGTTCAGGAATAAGTGAGGCAAAACGTCCACGAGTCGGGTTCATTTTCTGAACATCAGGCTCTGTAAAGTCAGGCTTTCTGAATTCGATCATTCTGTGTCTCGTAAAATGTCGAAGATCCGGTCTGTTGAAGTGTTAACCTCAGACCGACAGGAAATCCTCCTTCCTTTCCATCTGTCAGTGAAATGTTATATTTGACACAGCAGTTTTCCATTCTCCGAGTGTGTGTTTGTGTGTGTGAGTGTGTGTGTGTCTGAGAAAGTGACAGATTGAAAGAAAGGCGCTAGGATGCTGCGGTTTACATATTGAAAGGCTGTGAGGGAAGGAAATATGGCCACGATCTGGTCACATCCAACATGTTTTATTGTGAAAAGTCATGTTGAATAATGTCAGATATATATGTCACAAAAAAAAAGATTTTTCCTGGATTTTGTTTCCTACAAACCACAAGTCAAAACACGCAACTCGCTGCAGCTAACATGCAATGCTAATATGCAGCTGCACAACGGCTCATCATCTGCAAATAAACGTTACAATCATGTGAATGCTGCAAAGTAAAAACTAGCTTCATGCATTTAGCCACAAAAGAAATTTTAGCTACACATAAGAGCTTTAGCTGCAGCTGCCCAACAAACCCCTTAATCAAATCACTGCTTTTGCAATGCATCTGCATTATGCAATCAGCTACGGTGGAATATAAAAGTCAGTGATTGCAGAGAGTTGGAGGTGACAGAAAGTTGGCTCTTTTTTCATTGATACCCTGGGAAACACTCAGGCTGATGACCGAGCAACAGCATTTCTATACAGCTCACTCGGGACCGGTGTTTGTAAAAAAGTTCTGTTTTTTTCCCTGGAAAACTTCAGCTCAGGGGTGAATGGAAAGCCAAAACAAAGGGAAAAATATGTGTTCTCAGGTTTTTTTTTTTACCCACTTTAGTGCAGACATGGTATCAATTAGCAGCTAAAACTTCATGCATTTAAACATTCGCCGCTGAAAATGACAACAACCCTTGTTGGACCCGGCGGACGTTTATCCGAACGGCATTAATGTCTCGGCTCTGAAAAACTCCAGGTTGGTCGCGTCAAAACGAGCGAACGGGAGTTTATTTGCCGAAATTCAGTTGGTCTGTTGGCTCGCATTAAATCATCACAAACCGGAGGGCTTGAAAGCATCGCTAGTTTCCAGTCATGTTGCTTTTATTACGGGCGACAGAGGGAACGGGTGGATGAACGGAGAGAATAAAAGGGAGGAGAAATGAAACGCAGACAAGAAAGAGATGGAGAGAAACTGGGAAAATGTGTGTTTGGCTGCTGCGTCCCATCTGTCTCTCATATCAGATCCCTTGTTCTCCGCCTTTGCTCTGTCAGAGCTGATTCGGCCCTTCAGATTATTAAGTGTGTGAATTTATTGAATATTTTTTTATTGCTGAGATGTGTTTTGTTTTATTTTATAGCTTTTTTCCCCCTAAAAACATATAAAAATGTGTTATTTTGATACATTTTCCTGGACAGCTCGGTCTTATTGTTGGACAGATATGATCTCATGAGGCTCTTTTGACCATTTGTTGTTATTGTTCTTTATTTCCATCCTCTCATGTGTGAATCCAGCTTTTTTTTTTCGCCTGCTTTTCTCTTCTCAGCATCGACTTCTTTCTTCTTTCTTCTAAGCAGGCTTTAGTCCTGGTTTCAGCCTGTCAGATCTGTTTAATGTCCTCTCTCGTTCTTTCCTTTTTGCTAACAGTTTATATCTCTCTCATACCAGCCTCTGCTCTTTGTCAAGCCAGGAAATGCATTTTCAACCAAACGAGTTTTGACACAAAGCACATTACCAAAAAACAAGCGGACACCAAAACCTCATGGAGGAATGAGCTGAATAGAATTTTAGGAACTGGAGTAAATGTGCGTGACTTTTTGTCTCTGGCTCTGATTAAAGAAAGAGCTTCATGTCTGCTAACTTCACTAACACACACACGCACTCACAGAAAGGTTAGGCTGTAGCAGACACACACACACACACACACACACACACACACCTCTCGGCAAACACATCCACATGACATCATCAGGGTGGATAAGTGTTTCTCTGGTTTGGAAGTGCTGCTCTCCTTATAAACATTGGTTTCCCTGAGAAACTGGCCAGTGTGAATTTGGATGTGTGTTTTTGCAGGTCTGTGTGTGTGTGTGTGTGTGCGCGCGCCCACATCTGCTGTCCGCTGGCACAAATGAACTGTAAAGATTTGAATCTTTAAGTGGTAATCCCCAAAAATCCTGTCTTTTTTAAAAAAAAAATTTCCTTGAACAGGTGTTATGTCATGAATCCAAATTTAAATAAAACTTTTCACAGCTACATCAGCTGAAGCTCAACTTATGCTAACTTTGGTGCATTAGCACACTAATGTTAGCATTTAGCTAATCAGGTGTATCTTTGCATTGCAAGACTTTAGCTTTGTGAGCCTGAGCTCAACTTTTTTTAGATGCATGTTGGATGGTTTATCTCACAATTTTCTCTTTTATCTTTTCTTATATAGAGATTAAAAAGGTTTACCTGCTAGCTATTAGCAGCCAAAAACAAACCCACAGTTTATATATATTTAAATTCATGCTAACAAACTTCAGTTATTGTTTTGGTGCTTAAGTCATTTTATAATAAAGTTCATGTGTAAGATGCTACTTTTTAGTAAATATTTAGTATGTTAGCACAAGATAACAGCAGTTTTAGCATGCTAACGCTAGCAAGTTGCCTGAAAGACTGACAGGAAACTGATCATTTGCTTTGTAGAAAAGTTTGTTGGACAAGTGGAAACTTAAATTACACTTAAACAGTTGAATTTTGATCTTCTGGATCCAAGTGTTGCACGGATGTTAGCAACATTGCTAATAAGGCTAAAAAGCAGTCAAAAAGCTTTTACCACTAAGTCAGTTTATGTTAAAGGATAAATTCAAAAATTTAGATATTTTTCTCTCACAAACTAATGGCTTTATTATTTATAATCACTATGCAGACAGGTCTGATTTCCTTTTAATGTATGTGACTGAATAAACTTATAAATTGTGACAAACTTAACGACATTACGACGGTGCAGAAATGAGAGGCCGAGTGTGTTTCTGTGTGTTTTTCTGCTGTTTCCTATTTAGCGAATGACTCAGTCTTTTCCTGTTGTTTCTTTCTCCTACAAACACACTGAAGCTTGTTAAGCGGGTGCATTAATTAAAATGGGATTTTTTATTAGGTGACTGTCGGAGGTGGCAGCAGCTGCCTGACTGTGTATTCACAACTCTGTGTTTACGAGACTCTGGTAGCGTGATTTCCCCAGAGGCTGCTTGTGTGTGTGTTTGTGTGTGTGTTCTGCTTCATCAGTGTGTGAACTGCCAGCCGTTCTGTGTGACTGCATCTTATTAGAGTGTTAGGGTGTGTGTGTGTGTGTGTGTGTGTGAGCATGGAATATTGTAGCATCTTTACGTCCTGCTACTCCAACGCTGCAAACACACACACACAAAATGGAATAACACACATTCACACAAAGATAAACACTCAAGACGTGAAACATGTTGAGAGAAAAGATGCATCTGCACACATTTGGACAAGAGAACATGTGGAAAAATACCACCAAAGAAACACACACACACACTGTATAAAACCCACACACAGATGCTGTGAGAGATTAACGTCTGCAGGTAGTAAATATCGGAGGCCTCCGCGGACGCTCGTCACTTCACCAGAATTTACCGTCTGCATCTGGGCAGCGAAAGAGAAGCAGAGAACTGATGAGGGGAAAATAGACGAGAGAGAGGGAAGTCAATCTGCAACTTTTCAATTAATCTTTGAGCCATAAAACATCCGAAAATAATTAAAAACGCCCATCAAAAGTCCCCAAAGGCCACTAGTGAGGTCTTCAACTTGCTTCTGATCAACTGACCACAAACAGAGGAAGAGGGAAGAATAAAAGAACCAGAAAGAGAAAATGAAAGTTGAGTTTTTGGATTCATTTTCTATTTTTTTTCAAATGTCCTGTTAGAAGTTTTTCAGTCGTTACTGCTGAGGGTCTGCGTGTCACCGCTCTTCCTCTTTACCAACGTAGTTTTCCTGTGATTTTTTGAGAGTTTTCCCTTCGTCACAGTTTTTGCATTGTTTGCGAACGTTGCCCCAGAGACTCAGTCAGCAATTATCCGTCCTTAGTTGCCTGTTGTGGTCTTTAAAGGTCATTTATAGGGACGGGTCCTCTGTGTCTCATTTGTTGCTGGAGCTGCTATTGTTGTTTTGATGTACGGTAATTGCTGCCCGGGTTTGTGGTGGGCGAACTACGGCAAATTATGTAATGCGGTCAGGGGAAAGTCTCAAGCTAAAAATGAAACGACTGTGCTGAGTTAACACCATTGACCGTCTCACCAAAAGTCACCAAAAATAATGGGATGACCTGCACTTGTGTTAGGACACATTGGAAATGCATTTTTGTTGAATGAACGGATGGATTTTGAGCTTAAACCCACTAATTTAGCTGATAAAGTGCACTTTTTAGCTTGTAGCATTAGCTTCTTCTAGCCCAGTTTTAAAGAAAATAAAACTTCATTTACATTTTATCTCTTTTTTTGTTTTTAGGTGCAAAAAATAACACAAATAGATTTGACAGACGGACTCCGAATTTGTTTTTTTCTGATATTGCATTTGTTCATAAGAGTTTCCGTGAGCTCATGCAGCCTTGGCACCACTAACATGATGGTATTTAGTACAAACAACAAGTTTTAGGTGGCTAAATTAATTGTCTTGTGTGTGAATTCTTAATAATAAAATGTTAAAAATCAGTAAAATCTGTCGTTTTGTCCGTGTGAGCTCCCACATGTTCAAAGCAGAGTGAGATTAGGAAATCCTCCGGCGTGCATCAAGTTACAAACGCAACAAGCGAGACTCATCGATCAGCACACGAGCAGGTGGAAGTGTTAAAAAACACTTGAGTTTTCCCAGCATGCCTTGCGATCGAGCTGTTGTTGTTGTCACAGCGGAGCAGAACATGACAGGACTCCACTGACAGCTCCACAATGGCCGACAAACAGGACATCCTCCCTCACTGCGTCAGTGCAACAGCTACATTTGTCAGAGCAATTACTCATCCACTCTGTGTGTGTGTGTGTGTGTGTGTGTGTGTGTATGTGTGTGAGCAACATGTTTATTTTTCTCAATCAGCCAATTTAACATAATAGACAAACAAAAGCAGCATCGTTTGCAGCGTAACACACAAAGCAAACTGAAAAACTTGACTTAATGCAGCTATTATGTCACTTTGTGTGTGTTTGTGTGTGTGTGTGTGTGTGTGTGTGTGTGAGAGAAGACATGGAGGTCAGTCCATGCCTTCATGCAAATAAACTCTCTGTGCTGCTTAATGCTGTTATTTCCATATCGATTCCCTCTTTGCATGCTTGTATTTCCTCTGAAATGACTCGTCTCAACTCTGCCAGATGTTATTTTGCATTTTCATGGCTAAAAATGCATGTTTGTGTATGTGTGTGTGTGTGTGTGTGTGTGTTTTGCTTCCGTATTGGGTTGGGTTCTCCTGGTGTCTTAAGTGTGTGTTTATCTTCTTTCTGTGTCACACTCAGCGTGATAAATTTGACCCTTTTTTCTTCCTTCCACCTCCTCCCTGCTTGTGTGTGAATGTATTTGTGTTCAGCCCTCTCATTTTCTCTCCCTTTCTCTGTTTACAGGGAATTTAAAGAATGTGGTTTAGGAGTCAGCCGCCTCAGCTTCATCTTCTTCTTCTTCTACTTCCACACACACACACACATGCACACACATGCACACACACACCATGTTTCCAGCTCAACGCTCGGCGGCTTTAATGAAGACAATATGGAGCAGACCCCTTCGGCCCCGAGGCGCAGAGCGAACGAGGAAGGGATGAGGGCAGGAAAAAAGACAGCGAATGAGGGTTTTGGAAAACATTAGCTGAGTGTTTCCAGGGAAAAACAGTTTAATAAGGGGAGGGGGGTGTGTATATGTGTGTGTGTTATGGGTGGGGGGTGATATGCTGTACAATGTTCACTGTTTTTAATCCTCTTTTTTCGTTTTTTTTTTGGAGAAGTTCCGTGTTTTTTTGTGTGAATGAGAGAGTTTGTGGTGAGTTCAGTGCGGTTATGTAAAACTGACTTGCAGTGGCTTTTTTTTTTTTTTTTTTTTTTTACAGTCAGTGCAACAGGAGTTTTTGGGATCAAGGGATGCGTTTGTGTACATCCTATCAATCATTTGAAAAAACCTAAACGGAAAAACAGATTTGTCAGGTGTCCGGTTTCACGTTCACCCCGGTGCTGCTGTGATTTCAGCCCCCTGAGGACCGATAAGCACTAAAACAGACAAAAAACGAAGGTCCCCCCCCAAAAAAAACTCCTCCTTATATTGTAAAAACTCCTGGGTTTCTGAGCAAGCCCGGAAAGTCCTGAGAAACACACAAAGTGAATTTTCCAAGCCTTGACAAACTCGGAAAGTTTATAAATAAACAGTGCGGAAAAGTTTGGTAAATAGCCGGTTACGCATCATGGAAGCTGATTTGCTCAGCCGCATTGTTTTGACCCCTGGGTAAGATGTGCAAATTAAACATCTGGACGGAGTTTGGTATTTAAAATAGAAAATATGCAGGGAGAGTCATAAACAGACAGATGATAACAAAGATTACATGAACTTTTAGAGGGTTTTTAGATAAAAAGCTGTCCTAAACCGCCCTGGCACAAAGAAAAAAATTAAAACCATTTCCTTTCAGGTCAATAAAAAACATGGCTGCTGCTTTGAGATTGACAGAAACAGTGTTTTTTTATTTTACAGGACTTCAAATATATTCTTCACCAGTCTGAAGGTCACTAAAAAGTTTCGTATTATTCTCAGCTGTAGCTCGATATGTCTCATTGTATTTAACAGCCACTTCCGCTGCAGTTTGTCACTGATAACACTGACGGAAATCTTGGGAATTGGTGGGAAAAGTAGCTAACGGAAAATAGGAAAAAATATCTGCAATATAAACAGTTCTTGTACTAAAATATAAGCAAAACCCTGCACTGTTTTTGCCTTTAAATACAGCCACAATGTCCCCAAATGCTCTGAAAAGTCTGTAAATACATAGTTTGTGGTTTTATTGTTAAAGCATCACAGTTCAATTCTTCTTCTAGGTCGTTAAAAGGCAACAACGAGTCTAAAAATAGATGCGAAATGATGCACCTGGTCGTTTCCATCTCTGTGGAAGTTTAGAAGGCATAAAAATCCCATGTAATTCCCCCAGCTGCAGTATGTGATGTGGCACATTAGTCACAATGCACAGCTTTAATCCCTGCACATCAAACCAAACAGTGACCAGAATCTTAAAATCCTCTGGGATTATATGACTCTATTCAAAAAATTTTTTAAAAAAACAAGTGAAGACTTGATATTTGCATTGAATGGGATCTGATTTTGGATTTGGAAAGAAATCTGGGAGATCACATCGATCAGTTCAGGTCCAGTTTGGGGCCAAATTTCTTTTTGAGAAGTTCATGTCTTTGACCGGAGGAACAATAGAGCTTTCAGCAGCATGTTGTGGTTTCCCAGAGCTCCTGACTTCATCCTCCAGACTTCCTCAAAAACTCCACTCACTGTAAGATGTGGTCAAAAGCTTCAGAGGAAGAAAGAAAGTGGACTTTGAACAAAGATTTTTTTTTCTTTTTTGGTCAAACTGTTTTAACTGTGGTGACTGAAAAACATTAAAATCCATTTCTGGTTACTTTTAAAGACGAGTCAATACTTCTCTCTTTTTTTGTGGTTTTGTTTGTTTTATTTTTCCTGAAAAGCTGGAAGAAAAATCCTGCCTTATCTTGTGTCTAACAATCTGCTGACAGAGAAATAAAAAAAACACATTTTTAATAGTTTAAACTTCCACCACAATGTTTAATTCTCAAATACACTTGTAACAACGGTTTTCAGAAAGCTGTTATTGGACCAAAATGTTCAAATTCACTGCAGATAAAATGACATCTGGTCTGGGAATATTTTAGGATTATCTTCTGGATTGTTTGAGAATTGAAAAGAAAGTTGTATAAATTGTTTTTTCTCTATGTGTTCATGCTTTTTTTTTCACTATATGACTTTTCTGTTAACCATTGCCATGTTTTGATGTAAACACCACGGGCGTTCAATGAAATAAAAGTCAGGAGAGCATGTTGTTGTCATGTGTCTTTGCGGCGTTTTAAGCCGTGATTTACGCAGTGTGGGCTGGTTAATAGAGGCTTTAATGGAGAGCTTTTGAAAGAGGAACCACAAATGTCGGGCAGTTTCCTTTAGAAGTGATGTTCTCTAAATTAATGGCCTGGAAATTCACACCAAATGTAGGAGTCACCAGTCGGAGCTGGCATGTGCTGAACAGAAGTTAGCTGCTGTGAGTGTGTGTGTGTGTGTGTGTGTGTGTGAGTGTGTGTGAGGATTCTCTGTGATCTTTATGAACACTGCTGCGGTCACCTCAGCGGTTTGAGCCCAACGTAGCCGAGGCAAATGAAACTCATTACACCGTTTACGAGTTTGGAAAAGGAGAGACGATTGAAATTCTATCTCATAAACTGGGAGGAGGAGGAGGGTTGTGGTGGTCGTGGTGGTGGGTGGTGGTGGGTGGTGGGGGTTTACACAATACCGGGCATGGGGCTGTAAACATGAGAGACGTGAGAGACTTGTGTGTGTTTATGTAGTTTTTTTTTTTTTCTTTCGCTCCGCTCCGAAGAGTCAAATTAGAAAAGCTCCGGGGGCCCGGAGAGGATCCAGGGCACCCTTGGAATTCACGGATTGTGTTTTCACATAAAAGCAAAACAGATTGTGTTCCGTCGTCACCCGAACAATCTTATTTTAGAGCGAAACTGGGTCTTTTTGGTTGTTTACAGTTGGACGTGTAGCCAAGCAATACTGAAAATACGTGATACCAATAAAAAAAAAACTAAAAAAAAATATCAAACCTCCGGGATCCACCGGGCCAAGTCAAGTCTCAGATGTTTTGTTGTTGTATCTGTGTTTATTCTAATACCAAAACTTTCCCCTGTCATCAGTCTCGCCAAGCACATCAGAATCAGCTTTACCGGCCAAGAATGTGAACACAAGGAATTTGACTCCAGTTTTTCTCTGCTCTCAAAGTTCCAAGAACATTTTTTCAGCCGAAAAAGGGAGAAAAAACTGAACAAAGAAAAGTAAACATGAATACTTAACACTAATGTACGTACAGACACATGTAAACACAGATAAGAACTTATAAATATACACATTAAACAATAATAAACAACATACAAGACTTCTAAACAAGTCAAAAATAGAAACAATGCTGAAATAATTGTAATAGATTACTTTATGCAGAGTTTGTAGACATGTCTTTATACAGTATATGGTGCTTTATATCTATATAATGATTTTTTTTTATAGTAAAAACTGCGTATTTTAAGTCTAAAAGGTATATTTAGTTCAAAACCTGCCTACTGTCACACCTCTGCACATGTTTTTAAGCTGCAGGATAATGTAATCTGGATTGTTGGATCATCCGCTTTGGAAAACCACAAAAATTTTTACACTCAGCAACCTTCAAGTTGTATATCGGAGGGGAGTTTTAGACAATTTTCGTACGAAACATTCTGAGGGCCAGGTTTCCAAAAAAAAAGAACCACTTTTTCACAAGTTTCTAGTAAGTTTATTAGAGAAAAAATACTAATAAACCAAACAAGAAAGTGCAAAAAGATCTAATTAAGCTTATTATTTGACTCAAGCTCAATATTCCTGCAGCTTATTGGTCAGAAATGACACAAGCGTCAATAAAGGTTTATCTTACGATGACCATCAGGGAACAAGTGGTCCCAGTCAGGATTCAGCCCATTACGTAACTTTTTGTCCGGTCGCAGCCCTTGTTTGCATGGAATTTAAATCATCCAGAGACAAGATTACAGAGGTTTTCTGTCACATTAAAATCCCAGGCAAAGCAGCAGAGTGATACAAGGAACCCTGTAAAGGAAAGCTGACCTTCCGGAGTTCGATAAAGTCAGAGGATCCCTGCCAGCGCTGAGCTGTAATTTGGTTTTGGCTCAGTTTTTTTTGTCCTCTACATGCATGCACATTTAGTTTTTCCAATATGAAAATGGAAGATAGTGCTGGAATCAGCAGAATGAGGCTTTTTTGGACTTAGTTTTGCTCAATCAGATGGTGATAAACTGTCAGATTTTTTGCATGGACTGTGGTAACTTCAGCTAAAGTTGATTAGACCTCCTTAGAAGACTTCTTTTGTCTTTTGTTACGAAGTCCAGGTTGATCATGAGGTTTTTTCCCTGCGAGAAAATCAAAACTGCAGCTAAACAAGAACCTCATTGTTATCAGGTTGTGCTTAACTTGATTCTATCCTGTCCTAGTTTGTATTGACCACACCTTTGCTGCTCTTTGACAAAAAGAAAAACCTTTCCAACGACTTTTATGCAAATCAGCCCCCGGGGCCCCTTCACCCGCTCAGCCAGTGCTTTGAATAGAGTATCATCTGACCCTGGCTGTTGGTTAGTTTAGATAAACCAAAAGACTCATCCATCCTGTTCCTGTGTTTCACTCTGGTTCCTATCTGGTAAAGGGTTTGGCACTGGCGATAAACATTTGCATGGGTCTTGTAACGCCTGTTAAGAGTTTTGGGGAACTTTCCAAAACTGTCCAGATCGTATCAACTTTGGGAGATAGAAGGACTTTTCTTATCCAGAGCTTTGTTAGCTTTAAAATATTTGGAAAGTCCACGCAGATTATAAAGGTTTCATCACGTCATCCAGATTTGCCAACATGGGAACAAAAAAGTCCAGTTTGTGTGTTGGCAGCTTGACTAACATGCTATAATTATTTGTCCGCTAAGATGGAAATCACAAACGGTTTGTTTGATTTGCATAACGTCTCCCCCAAGGGAAACAAAGCGACGGAGGCCCTCCGTCTATACGTCCTCCTCCTCATCAACATGTGAAGTGTCCGCGGTCAATGGCGGAGGGGATTTACTCGCACAATAAAGACAGATGCCACCTTTTATCTGCTTAACGGAAGAGAGGCCGAGCGCGTGGCACTTGACCACGGCGACGCATGTTGTTGGCGCGTAATGACGTCCTCGTTCCACAGGCTGTCGAGATGAATGGCGAGGAGCGGTGAATGGACTTGTTCTTTTTTTAAGCAGGACGTGGGGGGAGGGCCAGAGGGGCTCTTTTTTTGGAGGGGGGGTGGATGAATTGGTGGAGGTTCCCCAATGACACTTGGGGCTGATTTTCCCTTTTTCCCCCCAATCAGTCTTTGTTTGTCCCTTATGAATAAAATGGGCTCAATCGACCCAGACGGGAGGAGGATCTGGTTTTCAGATTGAGAACTTTTAAACATTTAAACAGTCCAACAGACGAATCCTTCAACCGCCGACTGACACTGATCACTCCTGATGCCTTAAATTTATCCAAAAGATATTTTAAAATGAGCTTTTTCCTCTAATGATGCTAGAACAAGATGATTTTGTGTGAAACATGAATGAAAACAAGATTTACTGCCAGGAGGAAATTGATTTGTTGCAGAAAGAAAGAGAGGAGTTATGAAACCTGTAAGGAAAAAAACCCACAAGAGCATATGAATGAATTTAAATTTGAGCAGTTTTCGTGTTTTTATGTACAGCTTACATATGTTTTGCATTTGTATTTTGCTTGTTTTTTCTTGGATCTTGTCTTCTCAAATAAATAACTTCATATCTGCTGATTATGTGTGCATGGTTTCATGCTTTGTGTGTATTTTTTTAAAGTATATTCTGCTTATATACACAATAAAATCCAGCCAAACCGATTTTTTTTGACCATTTACCGCAAATTAAAGTTCAATAAAATAAAACTCTAAACTTGGATCGTTGAAATTATGCTAATAAAAGGTTTTATGTTACCCTGATGATTTTAGAGACATTTATCTGTCACCAAAGCAAAACTTATGTCCTTTTTTGAATTAAAAAGCAATAAATTAAATGTTTATAGGGCATAAATAGACGAACCATGAACATTATTTCTTATGTTTACAACTGCTGAACAACCTGACACAATAAATCATTCAGGACGTTTTCATCGGAGTCTAATCACATGTGGACATAACAAGAGCATGTAGTTATGCAAATCATTCGCAGACCACCTCTCTCTCTCTCTCTCTCCCTCTCTCTCTCTCTCTCTCTCTCTGGGCGAGTGACACAGACAAAGACAGAGTGGTCTGAAATGGTCTATTTGAGTCCTGATGGTGTTTGCTTCAGAATGAGCAACATCTGCCCTACAGAGCGGCTGCATCCAAACTCCGGAGGCCGGATTCACCCGGATACGGAGCTGAGAAGATCTTTTCCCACACAAGATTACATCCCATAAACTACATTCCTTATTTTGCACAAAATACATCACCAACACTTTTTGTTTTGTTCCTCCAGATTGAAAGAATAAAGGTAGAAATAATTAAAAAGACTGTTAAGAGGTGCAGGAGAGTTAGAATGTTGCAAAAATAGACATTATATTAACACTTTTTCATATTTTGGGTGTGTAGTTTTTTAAAATATGTATATTCAACATCTTATTCTTCAGCAGTTTTACAATAAAATGCAATTATATATGTATTTTTTAAATAATTATCCTCTAAATTGACAAACATATTAAGTTTAATTTACAGCAAAACTAAATTAAAACAAGATAAATATTTTTTCTCAGTTGACTAGTGTGCATATTTTTCCATAAATAATGCTGCAGGGTGGTCCACTAGAAGGGGGCGTGGCTTATGTTCTGCTTATTAGGGTAAGCCAATCAGAGGCCGAGGGGGGGCGGGGCTTGAAGAGAACAGCAGCGGATCCTTTAAAAGAAATCCAGTTCCTGGTTTTCAGATGGCAGCTTGCCCGGACACACACACTCAAACACTCACACACACACTCTGACACACACACACACACTCTTACACACACACACCGGGCTGGTCAGTGAGGAGAGAGCGAGGAACAAAATGCTTTTTATTCGGTAACGAGCTCATTGAGGAGCTGACAAGCGCTCCGGAGCCTCTGCAGTCCGTCAGCAGACTCTTTCTCTCCGGATTCAGACTCACTTCACCGGCTTTTATTCTCCACCACAAACTCTCCGGACTTCACTTGTGTTTTATTTTTTTTAAAAAATAATCCACTTTAATCTGAGTTTATCAGCTGCAGCATCGGGCTTATTTCTCACAGGTTGGTTGGTTGGATCATCTCTGTCATGTGTTGTGTTTCTCTGGTGTGTGTTTTTTGTGAATGACAGCGCTGCTCGCGGTGGATCTGAGCTGTAAATCTGTCCGGTGAAAGTTTTTCCTCGCGCTCAGGTGTTTACATAATACCGTTAAATGAGGTCAAGCGTTTTCTGCCTCGCGCTGAAGGGTTTTGCTGTAAAAGCTGAGTGAAATTTACATTTAATCTTTAGTTTGAGCCAATAAGAGTCATGGATTTAACTCTTTTTATACACACATGATATTATATTTATAGTAGAAATGAATAGTTTTATTGCAGAGTTCATAAAACTGCAGGAAAAGAGTCTTTAATGGACAAAAATGTATTTATTTATAACAACACAGTCAGTTTGGGATGATTATGAGCCAGAATGTAATTTGCATCTTTTGTGGTTTTTCATTTTACATTTAAATGAATGAAACTGTGTCTCAAGATTAATAATTAAAGTTTCTAAGTCAAACTTTTTACAGATGGAAACTTTTGCAAACAAGATTCAAACCGGTCCGTTTTTCCTTTAAATCGGCTTCTTATTGACCGACTTTAACGCGAAGTTGGAGGCAATTAAAGAAAGTGGTGAATGCGTCACGCTGGGACAGCATATGGTGTGTATGTACGTGTGTGTATACGTTTGTGTGTGTATGTGTGTGTGTGTGCGCGCGCTTCAGAAGAGGACAGAGACAGACTGACGTTTCAATTTGCTCGTCACGCTTTAATTGTGTAATTGAAACCACTGTTGTTAGCTCTCTCTGTGTGTGTGTGTGTGTGTGTGTGTGTGTGTGTGTGTGTGTGTGTGTGTGCAGCCTGTTGACAAATTGCTGAAGCACTACTGTTATATTCTTAGTTTTTTGTCATTATTCTGACATTTCTCTGCATTGGGATTTATTATTTTTCATATATTTGCCAATTTTGATGAACAAAATGTGCTTTTCTATAATTATATTTCTATTTTTTGGCCAAAAAATCATCTGACTGAACAGACAGATTCATCTCAAAGCTTCTCCTGAGCTGTCAGTCATAGATGATGGAGTTTTTTACTCTTTTAAACCACTTTAAAAGACATCTAGTCCATGTTTGGATGTGATTTTATATAAAAAAGCTCCAGAACAGCAACTTTAAATATGACACAGAGGTGAGATTGTTTTCTTAACTGCTGTTGTCGAGATCAAGAAAGAACATTTGACTTTAAAGTTACTGATTTCATTCACTTTTATCATATTTCTATAGTGATGAGAATTCAGCAGTGAGTTTAGCTGCTTTATTGCACTTTTCAAATGTGAATATTTGCTCTAAATATTCAAAAAATCATGTTAGAAAACAGCACATAAGGTTTTGACTCAGTGTGATGAACTTAAACTACACATCCTTCACAAAGTGACCAGGATAGCATCATGGCTGTTGGTTAAATAGTCTTATAATTTAAATTTTTGCCCCCATAATTAAACAAAAGTGGGGTTTTTTTGTTGATAATCTGGCAGTGAGAGCAGACTTTTCATTGCTCATTGTAATTAAAACAAATGTTGACCAGTCCACAGCCAAGACAGCAGCCCAGACTGCTAATGAAACCGTTTACAGGGAAACCGAGCCGCGGCCGATTTCACAATCTCATAAAAAAAAAAAAAGAAGAAGAAGTGGTGGAAGAACACAATGAGTCAGGTCAGCTGTGAACAGGAAAAAACATTGGCCGTCCTCCAGCGGTTTGACACAGCATCCTTCCTCGCTCGGCCCGGAGCGTCCTCCGGCTCGGACGCCTGCGAGCAGAGACGAGCCCAACGCTCTCGACGCTTTTTTTGACTCGAATCCATCATTTCAGACAAAAACAGGAGGCAGCAGGCTCGTGTGATTGTGAGCGAGTCTGCAGCCAACAAAAGCTGTTATGTGGATTTCTCACGTCCCCCTGAATGTCTCCCGAGCTCTTAAAAAACGCCAAATTTACCCAATTAAAAAGCTGAAATTATCAGCTGGAACGCTGAAAACGCTGAATAAACACAAGAGGACTAATTTATGTTGACAACTTGATTTGATTATATAGTTTTTTGTAAGAAAGAGGAACTCCAAGCTGGACTTAACTGTACTCCAGCGTGGTTTCTAACCCTCAGATTTGTGGTTTTGTCAGCTTAAAAATCCACAAAATGACATGTGCTCCATTGCATCATTGGAATTTAGCAGCTCATGTAGCAAAATCATGCAGAATCCTTTGAGAAATATAAACATTTTTCACATTAAACCTTCTGTTTCTTCAAGAAAAAGAAGCCACGTTTCCAAAATGTTAAATTTTGCCCAAATTCAAGCAACTGCACAAGAAGATTGAGTGAATAAAACTCACATAAATTTGATTTAATCCGAACCTGATGTAAGTTTTTGTGGTCAGATGAACATTTTGCTGTCAGAAGCAAAGAAAAGGCTGAGATTTGATACGCGGCACTAAATGACTATTAGGAAAGGTTTGTCACGCGGTGGGGGGGTTCGAAGACGTTTCAATGGACGGTTGGTTTCAACACAATTTTTAGGGTCGCCACTGAAATCCATTGTAAGTGCTGTGAATTAAAGCTGTCAAAGCTGCCTTTCGAGAGTGTTTTTATAAAGAAGACAAGAAGAAGAAAACTCAAACTTTCTCCAAAGCAGGAAAGAGCCCAACATGTGCAATCTGCATACAAACAACACACCTTTATGCTTTTATATTGCATGTGTTTTATACAGCAAAGTGCAGTTTTATGTAAAAATACATAGAAGTTAATGGGACAGATTGGCGAATCGCCTGCACACACAAATTGGACTTTTCCACACACACTACACACTGTTTTCAAAGTGTAATGTTGTGTTATTTGTATGCACATTAAAGAAACCAGGTTGCATGAAAAGTTGCATTCATAAACAATAAAAACAAACCTTGTGCTAAGTTCAAAACACTCGAGGTTTTGCTGCTTCAACCACCTGAAGCTAACGGCGGCTAACGTTAGCAAACTTTAGTTTAAATAAAACTGAGTCATTACACCAGCTGTCATGACTCTTCTCCTCATGTTTTACTGCTGCAGTTGACATTCACCATCACCTCTGGCTGCTTCTCAGCCAACGTTAATCATGCTTTTATTTTTTAAAACGTGCAAAAGTGTTCATATCTAATATAAATAAGGCAAATTGGGCGCATCTTAATTAGCAGGATGAGCATTGAACTGCTCATTAAAGACATTTTGTATTTTTTTTTGGCTGATTTGACCCTTTAATGTTCAAAATTGCACCTTTTTTAAAATGTAAAGTGTATATTTAGGTTGATTTTATACTTTTTTTGAGCAGTTCAATGCTCTATGTGCAAGAAAAGAAAGGACTCTGTGCAGTTTTTCTATCTGATTGCGTCTCCTGGAGACTCAATGTGCTGGAAAGCTGTTGTGCAGAGCCACCATGTGCAGCCTGGCCCTGACAGTAATCAGTCAATGAATAATGAACACACACGTACACAGAGGCCTGCCACTGACAGCTGTTTGGTATCTTTGTGTGTGTGTGTGTGTGTGTGTGTGTGTGTGTGCTAACTCTATCAGTCGAGTGCAGCTGCATGCCTGCCTGTAGCAATTATGTTCTCGCTAAATAAGAGCCAGTGCTTAGAGGAGGAGGAGGGGATGTGTGTGTGTGTGTGTGTGTGTGTGTGTGTGTGAGTATCGGCATATTATTAAGCTATTAACTTACTCAAAGGATAGCCGCATGGTGTGTGTGAGTGTGTGTGTGTGTTAAGGCACACATGCTGTTTGAACTGTGTGTAATACAAACCAGCTCAGGGACTTTAACATGAGACTCTATAGGAGTCTATTTGCAAGAGGGTTCGAGTCACACACATACACACACACACTGATTTTAACTTGCCCTTTTACCTCCACACACACATCTCCTCTCGGTGTGTGTCATGCTTTGCACAACACACACACACACACACACTCACACACACAGACAGACATATGCTCTGTTCTCAGGGCCCATATGTATTTATCCTACCATGTGACCCGATCACTCCTTAAGATCCTCAAAGGCTCTGTTGTGTTGTGAACTCCATTCACACACACACTCACACACACACACACACACACACACACACACACACACACACACACACACACAAAACTACAGACCTATAAACACTCACTAACCTCTTTGGTACCCACAGGCCTTCTTTCCGCAGCCTTTTCATGGTTAATTTGCTGCTCAATAGGTCAAAAGTAAAAGCAGACTTAAAGCAAGAATACACACAAAATCAGTCTCAAACACACACAGTCATGTGGCCGTCCAGGCGCCAGGATCGGTTGACCTGTTGTGTGTTTCCCAGACTGAACTTTAGTGATTTACTAGGTCATAAGCAAACGGCTTAAGCAACTCTTAAATAATAATAAAAAAAAATGACAGGGTTTTCGTGGTCTGATGTTTCCATGTCTGTGTTTGTCAGGATGTGCTATTAAAATGAGCACTTTGGTTATTTGTCAACATTTATTTAGTCATCAAATGTTTCTCACGGGTTGCTACCAGAATGAAAAGTATGTTTTTCATTCTGGAGAGTGTGTTAAAAACATTAATCATTGCTAACAGCTAAGCTAACAAAAAGACTCAGCAGTTTATCATCAGTGGCATTTTTATCCTCTAAATATTTTTTTTAATGGAGCAAAGGTTGAAAAAACAATTTATTGTAATAAAAAAGGCTTATTTGCGAAAAGTTAGATAGGAACCAGATACCCTTTATGAAGTGATTAGCCTAGCCTAGCCTAGCATAAAGATGGTCAGAAGGGGAAATAACTATTGTTAGTTAACAGTTTTGTTCATACATTTAGCTTGATGTTGTGCTCACAAGATGATATCTTTTGTTTTTTTTGTTGGAAAATTAGATTATTTTTATTTTATGGTCAACAATTAGCGGCAAGTCCCTCATCCAGCCAAAAAAATACTTAATTTCAGTCATTAGCTCCGTTAGCAATAGCTTTAAGCAAAGAGCTAAACATTTTCTTAAGGCGATTTATAAACAATATATTCTAAGAATTATTATATCTGAATTACAAGAAGCTGTGAAACTACATTAATCTCCTTAACACTTGTTAAAATTAAGCTACTTTTATCGCAGCTTTTCAAAACATGTAGCTTGATGCTTTGCTAGCTAGCTAGTTATGTAGGAAGATGACATTCCAAGCGTAAATTTCACCAAAATATGTAATTTGTCAAAGTATTTCTCTTACTGGTGATGAAAACCGTTAGTGTTTATAACCCTAAATGTACTTGGAAGTTGTAAAATGAGGACAAAAATTCAGAGACCCTGAACCACATCAAGCTAGCCAAGCTCTTTCCCTGACTACGTATGTGAAGCTAAGCTAATCGCCTTCTGGCTGTTGCTTCTGATTGAACGGACAGACACAATCCTTTTTTTCTAGTTCTCTTATTTTTTCAAAATGTTAAAGCACTTCTTCATTGCAAACTTTGCCATGCATAAATATTTAAGATAATCAAAAGACAGTGTTTTTCATCCGTCTGACATTTAGCTCAGACTCGCTCTGTACTTCATGTTCTGTCCTGCCAAATGCTTGTTCAAGAATTCACAATGAAACAATTCTTCATTCAAGCCTGAACAAATCAGTTGTTACCCAAGAATTGAATATAAATCAGTTCTTTTGGAAGTCCCCACCACAAAACAACAGATATATGAAGCTAATATTGAACTTTAGTGACTCTTTGTGTATCTCCTTTATCTCTGTTGTTGCCATGAAGACAAAAAACATCTACAACAGCTAATCAGAGCTAAAAATCATGCAGCGCTTAAACCTGACACTGCTAAAGCGAATTCCAGTTTGAAATGTTACATGGAGATGCTAATAAATTCATGCACATAGTGAGCAGGATCAGATTTTTACAACAGAGTGTGAGCTGCCAAGAAAACGTTCAAAGGTGTGTATCTTTTACAGAGAAAACACACCAGATATGATCTGTGCGATAATAATTTGAGCATCACTAATGCATACTTGAAATATTTTTTGGATAGTATTCATTCTTTCACTTTAACTGATGCTTAAGGGAAAGTTAATTTTGGATGATGTGCTGTTTTGCTTTCTGTCTAAGAGTCAGACGAGATCAATGCCGCTCTGTCTGCTAAATATAAAGCAAAGGCCAAGGGATTAGCTTAGCTTAGCATAAAGACCAAAGACATTAGGAGGGCAGCCAGTTTTGTCCGCCTTTTCAGTTAAAAATTACATAAAACTTTAAAGCTTTTTAATTAGTCGTGCTGAAGGACAGATTTCTTTTAATTTCTGGACAGATTAAGGCTGGCTGTTTGGCTCTGCTTCCAGTCTTTTTGCTAATCGAAGCCAATCATCTGCTGACTCTGGTTTCAGATATAAGTGGTATTGATCTTCTCATTTAACTGCTGGCAAGAAAGCTGATAATAAGTTTCCGAAAAATGTCAAAATATTCTTTTTAAAGGAGTTAGATCAGGTCCAAACAGTGACTAATCATAAAGGTTTTTAATACAGATTCTTCCAGTTTTCTGTGTTTGTATCATTTATCTTATAAATAAAGATGTTATTTACAGGTATAACAATATTCCGGAGATAATGAGGTTGGACAAAAACGAACAGCGTCTTCCGAAGTTATAAAAAACATTTTAATTTCCTGTTGTTTGATGTTTCTATCCATATCTGGATTTAGCATCTTTTTACATTCAATCATCTCAGATTCAATCGAGTTATCTCATGTTTGGTAGCACGAACTCGACGTGATGTCACCAAAGTTGCACAACACCCTTATCTCTTCGTCCTCATGTCCCAGTTTGATGACGGCGTTCCTGTTTCTTCCTGTTTCTCCCTGCAGGCTCTGGGTTTTCCTGGTGATGACCTCACTGTTGTTCCCTGGCAACGCCCACGCTGCGATGAAGGACCTCTCCTCCTCCTCCTCTCCTCTCAGCTCCCTCCTCCACTATCCGTCCTCCAAAACCTCCGTCGTGCCGTTCTCCCCCTCAGCCGGCGCCGCCTCCTCGCCCGGGTCGTCGCTGACGTCAGCTCCGCTCTCCAAACCTCAGCCCTTCTGCCTCCAGACGGGGCCGCACCTCATCGCCAGCATGCAACTGCAGAAGCTCAACTCGCACTACCAGAACCTTGCAGGTGCTTCTGCCGGACACCAAGCGCCCGGCGGTGCTCAGAGGGGCTTCGGTGCCTCGCCGTTGGGTACAGGAAACCAACTTTTGGGAGCGTCTGGAGGCCTTGGCGGAGGTGGGATGGGTGTTGGCATCAGCATGGGGAACCAAAACACCGGTGCAGGTGGGATTATCGACTTTGACCCCGTGGACGAGGAGGTGCTCATGTCTCTGGTTGTAGAGCTCGGTTTGGACCGAGCGAACGAGTTGCCGGAACTCTGGCTGGGTCAGAACGAATTTGACTTCATGTCGGACGTGCCGGCCGGATGCTGACCGACGAAACGGGGAAACCGTCGAGATGCAGCAGAATTGTTTAAAAAAAAGAGAGAAGACTTTCTCTCCTCTGTTTTGTTTTTCTCTCTCCTCCCTTTCTTGGTCGATAAAATGAGGAAACAGAGACAGTGAATGATTAGGGGGAAGAGAACAAGAGGCCTACTCCTGTTTTTACTTTGCTTTCATACTCTTTATGGTCATACGGACGGATAAAAGAAAGACAGCTTGTTTTTGATCTTCTCCATTACTCTTTTTTTTTTGTTAATGGAGTTAAAAGAGACCATTTTTTTCATTTTTCCTTTTCTGGGATGAAGCGAGTGATTGAAACCAACTTGATGGGGTTGAAAAGTCTTTTGTTTTGCCTTTGATTTTTATCTTTTCTCTCATTTAAACGGAAAAACGAGTATGAGCAGAGTATGAACAAAAACATGGAGTCCTAAAAAACGGACTTGTTGCTCCTCTTCTCTTTTTGCCATCCCTCCATCACACTGGCCCAACGAAAACAAGGTGATTAACAACAAGACGGGATGGAGACGTTCCAAGACTTCTGGAAACACCACAGCAAAGACGGCACAGTCTCGATCCGTATCAACACTTACGGAAAATTAAAACGGGAAACATGACTTTATGGGAATTTCGTGAAGGACGACAAACACTAAGTTTCCTGTTTTCTTAATGGACAATATTAGACTCCGGTCTCATGGGAAAGAGACAGATTTTTTTGAGAACTGGTTATCTCAATGTGCTTCTTTTTCTTTTTTTCTTCTTTTTTGTTCTGTTTGAGTTAAGTTCAACTGTTCGTATTCGTAGAACATGTTATTTAAGACAGTGGCTGATATCCATCGGGACTTCTGGACAAGGAGTTCTTCTGTGTCGCATCTAATTGGTTCTACTTTCCTGAACATAATGAAATAGATGAAGGGATGTGGAGTCTTTTCGGAGCATGGGATCTGAATGGAGTACTTTTGTTTTCTTACTGTGGAGGAGAGTCTCGTTTAAACAGGAAGGACCTTTTTGAGAGATCACCACAACATGTACATGTTTGTTTTTTTGCTGTTCCACCACGTTAGAAACACCAAACAAGATGATGAAGACAAACTGGTGTCAGTGATCCTGGAAAGCTTGTTTTGGTTTGCTCACTTGCAGCTTGCTAGCTAACGATTAACAGCTAAGTAGCTAACTAGCTAACAACTTGATTCTGCACTTGAAATAAATGAGATGCTATTATGCTATTATTTTTATAAGAGAATACATGATTAACCCCCCAAAACTGATGCAGCTGCAACTTCTAGGCTAAATATGTGTGCAAATTGTTTAAAAAGTGAGTTATTAAAGCTGAACTTTCAGTATAATACTAAATGACCAGCACATTAAAGTTATATTTTTATTGCCTGACTGTTAAAAACCAGTTTAATTCACCTAATTTGGACCTGAATGATGCTTTGTGATGCTGTTGTTTGGAGGTTTTGCCTCTCAGTTTGGCTCTCAAATAATCTTCCTCTTTGTGTTTGTGAAAACAATAATAAGTCTTTACGTTTAACGAGTCAACTTTCAGTCAAACAGGTGTTATTTATCACTGCTGCAGACTTCAGTTGTGGAAAAAAATCCCTCGGGGTTTAAATTGACACCCCGCCTATAGGAGCTGCACTGTGCTGTATCGTGCATGCAGATGGATGCAGGTAGCGTCGGGGCTCCCGCCTGTACCTGCAGTGGTAATAAGAGACTGGGGGCTCGAACTGTGCGGCGAGAACAAAGGCCTTTTCACCTTAACCTGGTGTATCTGTCATCGGGGGCATTGTGGGTCTCCTATTGGGCGACACACCAGAAATAACACACCTGTATGCACACAAAGATGTGACAGCTCACCTGTATGTGCTTTTCACATCCATACAAACACACACACACTGAAACCAATCTATATGCAGGCATACAAAGACACCAACACACACACAGGAGCGTGGGGATGGTGTTACAGCAAGGAAATGGGAGCAGCAGCTCATGAAACAGGCACTTGTTCAGCTACACACTGACTTTACAATGCGTCGGTGTGTGTGTGTTTGTCAAAAAAAGGAAGATTAAGATGTGTTCAAGGTCAAAAAATACAATCGTGTGAGGGGAAACTGTGAGTGGTGGGTAATCCATCCACATGGATACGACTGGTGGAGGTAAAAACAAACTGGGTCACGTTCATTTATTTACATTCAGAAAGGTTAGCTCACACACACACACACATGTCTTAAGTCCTGTTACACACACACTCTGCTAATACCAGTTTTCGATGTTCATTATGGTCTCGGTTACAGTCAATGAGCACCAATTTTCTTTTCTTTTCTTTAATGAAATGCGAGAAGCAGCGATTAATGAAAACCTGCTGAAGGAGTAATTTGACAGAATCCTTTTTTTTTTTTTTCTTACGAGGGGATTTGCCGGATATTTTTCTCTCGCAAACAGCCACTTTTATTGACACAGCGCGGAGCGAAAGAAATAAAAGATGCTTCTCATCACTTTTTAAATCCGACAGACAGACATGCTGATTCTTCTCTTCCTCCCGTCTCGTGGACTATGTGGGTCAAAATAACATTCTTGGGAATCGAAGACAGTCTCGTGTTTGTTTCCATCTGCTTAACATTGTTTTTAAGTCCTCTTTTGTGTGAGTGTGTGTTATGTTTTGTGGTCTGGCCTTAATCCCAGCTGATTGAATGTTATTTTTTGCTGTGTGAAGCAGAGGGACGTCCCCCCCTCCTTCGCCTCCCCTGAGAACTTGCATGGTCGAGATGTTTGAATGGTCTGAGGGCTTTCATTTCCTTTTCTCCTTGACGCCCGATATGGCAGATTAACCCCAGCAGAGACCTTTTGAACTAAAATATACCTCACAGCTATTTGGTTTCTAATGGAAAAAAAAAGTCTTGCTTCCATGTAAAATATTCCCCAGTTTTGTCTGGAGTAACACATGGATATATTTATATTTTAAAAATGGGTTTATCTCTAATTGACAACACTGGTTTTGCATGTTTTAGCTCAAACTGCGAATCCCTTAAACTTAATACAATTTATTTAAAAAAATACTGACTGATTTCCCTTCTATGCTACATCTCTAGGTCTTTAACATCACACAGTTTTGTTTGTATACACTAGCCTGACCTTTTAATGCAAACAAGACCCAAGATGTAAAAACATGAATTTACAGAGATAATTCAGGGGAAAACACAGGAGGTTTTTGCTCTGTTACATAAATTTAAAACCCTTTTTCTTTTAGACTGACACATGTGTTTTGGGATGTTGAGATGTTGTTCTTTTCCGAGTTCTGTGTCCATGAAAAACCCTCATGGTTCCCACAAATAATGATGTGGATTTACAGTTTCCATGTGACAGTGGGGATTTGTAACACACCCGGCTGTTGTCTCTGGGCCCTTCGAGGTCATGAAAAATGTTCCAAGTCATTAAGGCCTGCAAAAACCTTCAACACAGGTGGTGATATATCTGTTAGAAGGTTGTTGTTTCAAGGTTTCCTCTCCACAGTAATGAAAATGTTCAGCCACTGCTTTTGCTGCAAGGTCTGCTTGTAAAACCGAAGCAGAATCTGCACTGATTTATTCCTCTTTTTCACACATATTTACCTTTAAATCTGTAGATTTATGTCTTATTTTGTGTCATTTTTGTTGATTTTATGTGTTTTTTTTGTTAAAGGAAGAAATGAATATTACTCAAAGATGATTTTTAAAGCACTTTTGCTCACCGGCTCTCACTTGTACATCTATATGAATATGTAAATGACTGAAATCATATTGAAAAAAATGCTTGTATTTTTGTTACGGCTCTGAGTTTTGGGGAAAATAAAAAACTGAAAGATGAACTGAGGTGTTTTTCTGTCATTAAAGCAGCACACAGTCTTTACTTTACATGGATTACACAGTTGTGCATTTAATATGGGGCTCTATTGGGATTGACTCACTTTTGGAGGCAGCCTCAAGTGGCCGTTTGAGGAACTGCAGGTAATATTGAGAAAAAGTTTATTGAATCAAACCACCATCTTCTCCTAAACCAAGCGGTTCAGCTGCCTTAACCTAAACATACTGTAAGTAAACAATTAAAATAAACTGAACAAGAATAGACCAAATTACATAAAATGTCTAAAAATAGTAAGTCAGCGCTGGCTGAGGTGTCACACTGTACACAAACCCTGGTCTCCCAGGTGAAAATCCTTTGTTTGACCCATTCATCCACCACAACCTCCACCTTATATGGACTTTGTGCAGTCATCCGCTACCTCCGTCTGAAGGAGTCACATAAGGAGGAACGCAGGGACATCAGGCAGCACTGAGAGAAGATCTCCTTCCAACAGCTTAATGAAGAATTTTTCCATTTTCTCACACAGGGCTGACATACAATCTTTTAATAAGTGGAATCAGACAGATCATATGCTCAAAGAAAGATATATAAAAAAAAGGCTAAAATATTTTTATATATCTTTTTGTTAACCTAAAAATAAAAAATATAGTATGACTGTATAATCTAAATAAAATGGTGTCATATTTGAACATTACAGTGATGATAATTCAGTCCCCTTTTAATGGTGCTGCAGGACAACATGCAAATTTCCTATTTCCCTATTTCAAATATATTATGATGGCAAACTCTGTTAATACTGTTGTTTTTTTCTGTGCAAGGCTGCCATCTGCTGGCGTTTGGTGGTAATTACATAGTTTGACAACTTGAACTTACTTTTTATCACTAAAAAGACTTAAAAAAGTAATCCAAACCACACACACTGTCTTAGCATTTTAAGTATATCAAAATAACTTTGTAACTATTTGATATTTTGATAGAATTTAAGGCAGTGATCAAGACCTGGAGGACAGCGTGTGGATTTATACTTTCATATTAAAGCTGAGGATTATTTAACACAAAATATAACATCCAATAAATAAGATGTGACTGTGAGAGATAAAGAAATAAAAGAGTATTCACTTCATTTTTTATATTTCTTCCAGTCTCTCAGACAAATGAAGTTTTTAAATTCTTCTCAGGAGGTATCAGACAACTAAATGCAATACTGCCATCTAGTGGTTATAGTACTATTGAACAAACTACAGTATATTTGACACACAGCAACTTGTCGACTGCCTCATAGAGAAAGTGCAGCTCCTGCAGATAAAAATGAACAGAAAGCTTCCTGATTCATAAATTAACACAGACTTTGTGCAGCTGACTAGTAAAGCTTTCTCGCTTTTTAAGGATCTTTTAATTTTAATATTTTTTTTCTTTGTAAACACAAGAGATCCAGCTGAAGCCATGCAGATTAATTTCATTACAGACCTTCACAGCTGGACTTTATTAAGATATACTTCTGGCCTTTAGAAAGCCACTTTAAACAAATTCAAACTCCTTATATTCCCTCAGTTTTTGTAATGTGACTCCTGAAATGTGTAAAACTTCCTGGGTTCTTGGATTAAGCGGTGAGCATACCCGTATTTTTAAGGAAGTGGGTCAGGAAATTAAAGTTGAGAAAATTTAGATGAGTTCTAAACTTGTTTCTGGCTGCAGGCCTTGTTGCTGCTGCTCCTCCATATCTTTGCAAAATCTAAAAAATAGGCTGAATAAAATGTAGGTTAGTGGGTTGATTTGGCTGGATACAGGCTGGTGCATGCTCCAAAGATGCTTCAAGAAAAGGGAAAAAGGGAAATAAAGTAGGTCGGCACAGATAAATGTGTGAATATACACACATGGGAGCATTTTTTTTCAAGGCATAAATAGATTCCAGGTTTGTCACAAGCTTTTGGGATTTCGTCCTGCAGCCTGTTGGTAGCAAAGACACCTTCAGGGGGGAGAAAGATGGAGATGGCATGTGTGCATCAGCTGGTATCGACTGGCAAACAGAAGAAAAAGAGCTTCTTTCTTTCTTTTTTATTAAAAAAGTACAAAAGTATCATCAAAACATATCACAAGTAAAAGTACTCATTATGCAGAATGGCCTTTTTCAGAATTATATAGGTTTAAATTATACTACTCAATGTAGTTTAAGATTAATAGGTTAATAAGTCACAAAATATACTATTATACATGAATTATATTCTTTTGAATAATATAAATTAACTTAATAAATACGTAGTAATTTAAACTGTAAAATATAAGTAGTATAAGGAGTAAAAATTAGGCCAACAAGTGTGCTAGAAGTATAAAGTACTATATTACTGAAGTACCTCAAACGTTACTCAAGTAAAGTGCGTTAGTTGATTAAATTAATCCCTCAGATTAAAAATTACAAACATGAGCGACTGTTAGCTGTTTGGCGAAGCGAAACTGTATAATTGCGATGTTCAGGCCTTTTGTCCCTCCCAGTCTGCCGTAGTCGGCCTTATCATTCAATACCGGAAGACAGGAGGTCCTTTTCCCCGCAGACTCCAACATGGTGAGCTGGCTTCCCTCAATATTCCTCACTGAAATAATCATTAAACATCGCTTTTTGCTGTTATGTACTCACCAACATTTATATCAGAGCTTGAAATTTCACATCTTTTAATACGGTGGATGTTTAAATTATGATGAAGAACAGCCATTTTTTGTCTTTTATGATGATTTGAAGTGTCCTAGCCCTACCAGGGTTTCAACACCAAGGGCTTGTTAGCTTGATAGAGGCTAACACTGTTAGCCGGCTAATAAAATGTAAAACTGCTCTATCTAAACATTAATGTCACTTGCTTTAAGATACCCGAACGATTCATATATACTGTCTGATTATTGCTTAATGGTTAATTTATACACATTGATTTAATAAGTATTTAATTATATCGTTAGCTTTGCTAGGCCACAGCCCGCTTTGCTAACTGGCATCAATTTCTGCGGCATGTTAGCCAACCATGCTAACCGGTCTGCCCGAGCATATGCTCTTTTTTGCGGGGTTTCCTGTGTTTTCTACCTCGTTAACATATTTGTGTGGCTCTTACTCGTTGCTCCGATGACCACGCCGCTTGTTTGTCCCGTTGTTTGACCGGTTTTGTGCTTTTCTATAGGCAAGAGGACCGAAGAAGCACCTGAAGCGCGTCGCAGCGCCGAAGCACTGGATGCTTGACAAGCTCACCGGAGTGTTCGTAAGTACCGTTTCTGTCAAGAAATATAAATTATGTGGTTTGGGGCTTTTGTGCAAAGTTTAGAGCGAACTTTTGTGCCGGGAGGTGATAGAAATCATGCTTTGCAAATTAATGGGGAAATATCTTAATTGGGGTGCCACAGGGCTCAGACATGGTTTATTTTAATTCACATGGATGTTACATGCTCTTAAATTGAGAGTCTTAAACATTAATCTGTTTTAAGACATTAAGAGATTAGTTTTAATCAATGCATTGTATAAATTTAGTCTTTTCAGTTAATATAAGGTAGTTACTCCATGCATTAATGTATGAGTAATTGTCCTTTTATAAAATGTTGTAATGTGCAACTTAATTTGGGATTAAATAGGTATTATGTCAAAAGAATATAAATAAATCTTTTGTAGATTTACTAAAAAACTATGTAATAATTAAATTGCAGTGAAAACTGTTAAAATGAGATCCAAAGCTTTATGTTATTGAATAGAAGGAATAACTACTTGAATTTTTACAGATGCCTTAAACTTTTTGTTTTCCCATCTTCATCACCAGCTTATCTAATGTTACCAAGTGTCATGCAGCAGCTGTTAAAATTGCTGAAACAATAATTAAAAACTGATCTAACTTATGGTTGTTTAATGTTGAGGTGAAGTAAAGTGAGGAAGGTTTGCAGTAAAGATGAGTTTGTGTTGACTACACTTTAAAATGTTGCTCAGATGTGAGATTTTACTCTTAAACATGTGAGTAATTGATGGTAGTTGTTTATAGTTGAGGCACGATTGCTTTCGTTTAGATGCTATAATTTGAAAAGTATTCTCCTTGAGCTGTCACCAGTAATGTGATGGATCATATACAACCATCTCCTCAAATATTAACTATAATGTATGTAGTAACACCACATCTGTTCTCCTCTCAGGCTCCTCGTCCTTCCACCGGTCCCCACAAGCTGAGGGAGTGCCTGCCCCTCATCATCTTCCTGAGGAACCGCCTCAAGTACGCCCTGACTGGGGATGAGGTGAAGAAGATCTGCATGCAGAGGTTCATCAAGATCGACGGCAAGGTCCGCACCGACGTCACCTACCCAGCTGGATTCATGGGTGAGTTGACCTGCCAGATGTCAGAGCTTTCAGTGGGTTTTGTTTTCACATTTATCAGAGATTATCATCAACTTCTGCTGAGCAGGTCTTCGGTTCGTCTGCTTGTGTATAAGTTGACTCAAAATGCTTTGTAGGATTTAGTGGATTTGTGGTTTCAATGTGCTAAGATTTACTTTTTATAGTAAAGCTAGTTAGTTATTGTGGGCAGAAGGAGCTATGATGACCATGTGATTTTGATCAGCAATGAGCTGAAACAACTCAACTCGTCCTCTAAGAAGTTCTGAGCTCCAACTATAACTATTAGGTATTTCTTTCTAACTTGGAGATAAAGTTGCTTCTAATTTGTGATACTAATTTTTGGCTGTCATGAGGTTTTCTTGGATAAAAGTGGCGACTCAGAGAAAGTTGAAAAACATCACTAGTTAGTTATGAACCTTTCAGCTTTTACTTGAGATGATTCTGCTGAAGAACAGGCTCAGTTTCTTTATAAATTGTCTGTGTTTCTTCATTCTTGGCTGTCATATCTGACTCTGTCCTCTAGATGGTTTTCTGAAAGTTGAGTTTTATTGTTAAAAAGACAATTTAGATTAGGGATTGAATATACAGGACCCGACCGGGGCAGATTATTTAGTTAGGTGTGACATTGGACAGAGGGATTACATGAGATTGAGTCAGTTGCAAATGAATTTTGATGGAATTTATTTATTTGAATGATGAGTGGAGATCATGGGACAGATGGGTTAACATTTACCCCTCTTTAGTTGTTCTTTTTACCGAAAAAAATGTAGATTTTCTGTCCATTGTGTTTCTTTGGTTTTAAAACTTTGATAAGCTACAGGTTTTGTAAAAAGACTTTAAAAACTCTTGATTAGTTTAATCTCAGCTTCTTCTGTAGAGTTTTAAACTTTGTGGCGTTGAATCTGAACTTGTGTTTTAATAATGGCAGTAAAATGAGGATTACATGGTGGGCTGTGGGGTCTTTAACAGAGGAGTTGATGGTTCTTGTTATCTCTTGCACATGACAGCCACACCCCTTTCAGACCTGTCACCATGTCAGCTTCCTCTCCACCTTGACACTCACCAGCAGCCTCATATGGAGGTGTGACGTTTTAATTTCCAAATCCAAGGGAAGCCTTCGCAGCACGACTGCAGCCTATTTATATACCTCCACCTTAAATACTGAGTTACTCTGAGTCGCAGCAGAGGAGGAAAATGTGACATAATGAAGTTGATTTTCTCCAATTTATGGTCTTAATTGAATTTCATGATGGTAAATTGGCGGCTTGGAAAGGAAGAAAATTATTGCTCAAGATTTGGAGTGTGCTTTAACTAATTATACTAATTGCTCTCTAAGCATTTACTTATAAATTAGGTACTAAAGAAAGTTTGTCTGGAAGAAAATTATCTGAAACTCTGTGTGATTTTGACCAGAAATGAACAGATTAGAAATAAGTCAAGGACTTGTCGCTCTCGTTTAGTCCAGAACGTGTTGCTCTGCTGTTTAAGAAAGATTTGGATGCTCAGACTCTTTACTTTTTGTGTTTTGCTCAGATGTTATCAGCATCGAGAAGACCGGCGAGCATTTCCGTCTGATCTACGATGTGAAGGGACGTTTCACCGTCCACCGCATCACCGCCGAGGAGGCCAAGGTGAGAACTGAAAAACATAACTTTCCTTATAAATAAGCTACTTAAAGCTTCAAGTCCTGCATCTTTGGTACTAATTTTTGAGAAATAAGTTTGGATGCTCCATAAAAACGTATAAACAGTCAACTTCTAAAATTTTAAATATGAAAGCATAGATTAATAAGCAGATTAAAAGGATAATGAGCAGCAAATGGGTTTAAAAAGCTTCCTTAACTGCTTTCTTCTTGCATTTGAAGTCTCTGACTGCAAAAAATTGAAAGATAAAAGGCGAATGTCAGTGTTCATAACTGAGATTAAAACCATCGTTGTCAGAAAAAGTGGTTTCTTGCCACATGACTCAGATCATAAGTTTGTTATACTGCCCGAGTTTTGAGCTTTGGCGGAGTTTTGGTTGATTTAATGGGTGTAATCGGCGTGTGAGGCCGGCTTTAAGGATTTGGCTTTTGTCTCGCCAAATTTGAAGATCATCTGTGGCAGCCCGATGGTGTTTCAAAGTGGTTTAATCCAAAACTGTAGTCCAATCTGGTCTAAATCCTCTGCTGTGAGAAATTACACCAGCAGACTGTGGCGCTGCGTCAGTCGGGCCGACGTCAGGACAAAAAGCTCTTTGTTTCTCTGTGAAATCTGACTGCAATAATCTCAGACGAGGACTGTCTCCTCCTCTCTGCAGTACAAGCTGTGCAAGGTGAAGAAGATCATCATCGGCACCAAGGGAATCCCCCACCTGGTGACCCACGACGCCCGCACCATCCGCTACCCAGACCCCCTCATCAAGGTCAACGACACGGTCCGCATCGACCTGGACACCGGCAAGATTACAGATTTCATTAAGTTTGATACTGGTGGGTTCCTCTCACTGCTAAATCTGCAGCTCTTTTGAGATAAATAATCAGCATTTTATCTTCTCTGATGCTTTTAAATGACTTTCGTGCTTCTTCTCGGCTCCTCCAGGTAACCTCTGCATGGTGACCGGCGGTGCTAACTTGGGGCGTATTGGTGTGATCACCAACAGGGAGCGTCACCCTGGATCTTTCGACGTGGTGCACGTCAAGGATAGCACAGGCAACAGCTTCGCCACCAGGCTTTCCAACATCTTCGTCATTGGCAAGGTGAGGAAGCTCAAAAATTACCCAACAATCCACAGGAAAATATACTCTAAACAGAATATTTTGTCTCAGTTGAGATTACTTTTGGAGCAATGATGACATTTATGGTTTTGATCAGCACTGAAACAACACCTACCAATTCCTCTAAGAAGTTCTGAGCTCCTCGACTAGAAAAATCTTCAATTAAAAAGCTTAAGAAATTTCTTTAAAGTCCTTTTCTATCGAGCACAAATGTTATAGTAAAGTAGGCTGGAAAAAGTAGGCGTGGAAGTGCTTCTTGTGGTTGTCGGATGTAAACACAAAGCAGATGCCACCAGCGCACGAGAAGAAGGAAAGATTGCCAAATGAATCAATTCATGCAATTTATTGGAAAGGGAGGAGCTAATTTTGGCAGAGAAATAAATGAGCTGCAGCTGAAAATAACTCAATCTGTCTGTTTTTGCTCCTTGTGGTCCCAAGATTCGTCCCTGTGGACTTCAGTAGATGGTTGACACTGTAATAAAGTGTGAGATCTTGAATATGGAACATCATCAGTGTATCTACGCACAACTTTTATCCATTTTTTGGTCTTTTTTCTTGGTCTCATAACAGTAGAAGAAGTGGTAGATACTTGGTGACCTACTGTGTTAAAAGCTTTATGAATCGCCCTCCGTCCAATCAAATCAAACACATTAAATGGTTAAGAGGACTTGGCCTGTGGAGAGCGTTCGCAGTAAAACGTTGCCTGACTTTTATGTGGCTGCTGATGTGATCCGAGCCGTCGGCGTCAGTCGTCTTTCTGCTGCCTGACTTTTATTCAGCGGCTTCAGCTGTGAGCTTTTCTTCACCTCGTGCTCAAGTGTTGGCCGTCAGAAATGTGTTAGCACCTCGACCTGCTCTCGTCACCTCGTTTTCTTGTTTTTACAGCACAATTATAACGTCTGTGAATGAAGTGAGAACTTAAAGGGACTAGATAAGAGAAAACTAATCTGTGGAGGACAAACTGGACACCTGAAGCTTCATATATTCTTACTGAATGTTCACAAATTTTAAAAGAAACCTTTTGATTATGTAGAAACATGTATGAATATTTGCAACAATACAGCTTGTTTTTAAAGATATTTTGGGCTACAACCAACAATTTTTAAGTGAAAAAACACCTGGAAAAAGGTAAAGAAATTAAATTAAAATTTTATACTAGGAATTAGATTTTATTACTTCATTTGTATCTTCCAATTTCTTTCTTCTAATTTGTCCAAATCTGAGTTTTATCTCACATTTAGAGATTCTAATCCAAATATCTGAAATATCAGAACTAGGGCTGGGACTTTATCGCGTTAATTACGATTAATTAATTACAGAAAAATAACGTGACAAAAAAAATAATGTATTTAATTGCAATTTGTTTTTGCACTCTAAACAGCACGGAGCATTCGTACGAGTTCCCGGAGTAGCTCAGTTGGTAGGGCGGGCGTCCCATGTACGGAAGATTCGTTCTCCACGCGAGTTCTGCTCTGGCTCTGATCATTTGTCACGTGTCTATAAAATATATTTAAAAAATTTTTTTAAAATAGACAAGAAGTCGTTGCTTGTTTTTTTGGAAAACAACTACCAGGTGGAAATCTGGATGTGTGCACAAATTGTCTAGGAAAGAATTTTCCTATCCGGAGCTCTTCCAACCTCCGCTATGTTGCAGCTAGCACAGACAACAAAATGACAAAAAATGTTGCTTCTGGTGTCAAATATTGATATTTGATTAATTGAGATTAATTAATTACAAAGCCTCTAATTAATTAGATTAATTTTTTTAATCAAGCCCCACCACTACTCAAAAATAATAAAATCTCAGTAGTCGCCCGTTAATTTTTAATTTTAGTATTTTGTGTTCATCTAATTGTCCATTTTTTGCCCGTTTGCCTCTTGAATGATCTGCAAACTTTGATCAACATCAACAAGCTAACATCTCCGTCCATCTTCTGTCTCCAGGGCAACAAGCCGTGGGTGTCCATGCCCAGAGGAAAGGGAATCCGTCTGACCATCGCCGAGGAGAGAGACAAGAGGCTGGCGGCCAAGCAGGGCAGCAGCTAAACTGGCCACGCAGACGACCTGACACCTGGTTTTCAAATAAACTGTTATTTACAAAACACCACCGCTTGTTTCTGTTGTGTTTCTTGTTCGCCGACACAGAGGATCATGGGAAATAAGTAAAGTTCTAAAGTCCAAATGTGTGAGGAAAGTTCAGTTTTAACATGAGCGAAAAACAAAAGGTGCAAATGTTTTAATCCATTTAATATATATTTCTCTAAATACACTTCAAGAACAAATAAATGAAATTAGCAGTTTAATTGGAAAAGTTTTCAAGCAAGAAAAGGTTGAAATTGAAGCAGCTAAACTCATTGAGCCTCTGCAGGTTTTTCATGGATGAGCAGGAGAAAAATATGGAGTAAAATTAAGTTTAATATGGATTATGCATGAATATAAGCAGGAATTTACTCATTTATGCTCATCTTTTAGACAGAAAATGCAACTTTGATTTGTAAACTTGCATTTTTTTAAGTTGTTTCTTCTGTTATGATTGATAATAGTTGCAGTGTGCTTGTTGAGGAGATCCTTCCAACAAAGTGTGAACATTAAGTGTTTAAAGTTCCTCAACATTCATTCTTAGTCCTGAAGAAAAAGTCCAAAGACTTAAGTTTTCTGTTTTTCCAGCTGTTTAAAACAGGAAGTGATGTCAGAGCAGCTGGCAGCTCACAAAAAGGGACTTTTGCAGTTTGCTGACCTGAAGTAACCTGTTTTAACACAACAGGCGTTTTTGAGTTTTGATGCACATGAAGATCAGTGAAGTTTTTTATTTCTGAGGCAAAAATTTTTACTTTTTGATCGTTTTCAAGCTGAGAAAACACCCATTTTCACCAAAAATGCCAGGATACACGTCACTTTTTTGCATCATCTTAAATGTGAAACATGCATCATGAATAAATGATGATAAATGAGCAAGTGAATTCTTGGAAAACAGCAAACTCTTGTTTTTGAACTATGAACCAAAAGCAGTGAAATTAAAGGAGTGTCCACATTTTTTTGCTCTTATATCAATTCCTGCTAATTTAAATCCACATAAGACGTTTATTATCTTTATGAACCTTTTTCCCACCAGAGATTTTTAAGTATCATTGTAGAAAAATTACAGAAAACATCAGTAATTACTCGGAAGCGCCATTTTTTTCCATTAAAATGTAACAATTAAGAACAAAATTAGTCACAAATGTTGCAAAAGTTTCGTAATTTATTTTGAAAAACAGTAAAAAGTTACATTTTTTAGGTGAACTGTCCCTTTAATTTCTCCATAGAGACGATTTTTTTCATCGCCTCTCTGCATCCGAACCAACGTTCCCTCCATCTTTCTCATGGATGCAGCCCAACCTCCCTCTCCTCTCTCTAATCCCTCCATTCTCTCTTTCCATCCCGTCATGCACTCGTCCATCTGTTTACACTCCTAATCCCTCCGCTCCCTGCTTTCCCTTTTACTTTTTCCAGTCTCCTCATCTTTGAACCCCTTTCCCAGTTTTTTCCTTCCCTTCCCGTCCTTCTGTTTTCAGTTTCTCCCTTTGCATCCATAATTTCCCTCCTTCTTCATTTCCTACCCTTGTTTCCTACCTTCCATCCTTCACTCTTTCCTTCTCTTTCTCCATGATTTAGCTCCTTCTTCACCTTTTTCTGGATGCATCCTTAATTCACCTTTCCTTCTCTCCTTCCTTTTTTCCTCCCTTTCTTTGATTTCTACTGTTTTCTCTTCTTCCATCTTTCTTCCATCATCCATCTTTCCTTCCTCCCTTCATTTTCCTAGATTCCCTCTTACCTTATCCTTCCTCATCCTTCTGTTGTTTCCATCCTTCTTTCCTTCTCCATCCTTCTCTGAATCTCTTCTTCCTCTTTTAGTCTTCCTCACTTCTTTCCTTCCCTCCATCCTCTCCTCCTAATTCAGTTTCCTCCTTCTCCATATTCCCTTCTTTCTGTTTTAGCTCCTTTCATTCTCCCTCTTTCCTTCCTCCTACCTTTGCACCTTCCTCATTTCCTACATCCCTCTTTCCTCCAACCTCCTCTCTTCCCTAAAAATCCCTGCCCTCCCTCCTTCCCCTTTTTTTTCTCTGACCACCATATTCATCCCCTCTTTCCTCCCCATCATCCCTCCATCTCCTCACACTGATACCCACCTCCTTCCCCTCCTTCCCCTCCTTCCTCTCCTCCTCTCCTCCTCTTCATCCCTCCATCTCTGTGTTCTGACTTCAGTTTCGGTCCATATGGTGACTGCTGGGATGCAGCCTGCTCCGCGCTGCAGAAACCTGGCCTGGCACACACACCCTCACTGTGTGTTTATGCCTGTGTGTGTGTGTGTGTGACGTACCCTGTCCTGGCCTTCTGATTCACCTGCGAGTGTGTGTGTGTGTGTGTGTGTGTGTGTGTGTTAGCTAATAAGCCAGATATGGCCGCTGTCCTTCCTCCTTCTCCCCTGTGACTTCCACACCCTCGGCCCCGCCTCCCCGGACACGTGATTCGTACAATAACAACACACACGCAGCGGGAACCCGTGTGTGTGTGTGGGTGTGTGTGTGGGTGTGTGTGTCGGGGGGGCGCGGCTCGCTCCCATGACCGTCTGCTCTCTGACTCTCTGTGCTGTACAGTAATCCGTCAGTCTTGGCAGGAGGAAGCGAGGACGCTGATTCTGGTTTCCATCAGAACTTTGAACGTGTTAATCGCTGAGAAACATTTTAAAAGGCTGAAATTAAGTCTGACGGAGAGAAACGGGAACAAAAAGACGATTATAAAGAAATAAAACAGGACTTTCAGCTGAGCTTGTTCGTTATAATTCACACTTTGACTCAGTGTGACTGTTGACTCTTACGATGCGTTTACGTTCAGTTTTCACAGCTGTCATCAACTAGACTCAATGAATTCGAACCGTGTTGAAAAGCATCTGAGGTCCAAATGGAAAACAGATCGTTCAAATCCACCGACGTGACGATGAACTTTGACCTCGACTCGACTCCAAACAGAAACGAAACTGCAGGTTTTAAAATGTTTAAGAGTTTCTTTGGTTTAACAAATTAAAAATGGCGGCGTCGTCCCCTTTTTTTTCTCTTTTTTTACTGGCCTCGGATCAGTTCTTGTAAACAAATAAGTACACACACACACACCCACGGAGCTCACACACACACACACACACAGAGCTCACACACACACACACACACACACACACACACAAACACACACACACACACTCAGCCTTTGAACATTTGAAACATGAGACACGCCAGGCGCATGCTTCTCCTCTGGTCCTGCTCTGCATCCCCTCGTGAGCGGAGCAGAGCAACAATCACATTTGATTCACACACACACTCTCACACACACACATTACACACACACACATTACACCATCACACAGAGGCTTTGAAGTGCATTTGGCTGGATTGGTGAGAAGAGCAACAGAAATGTGAGCTGCAGGGGAAAATGTAGAGCAAAACATGCAGCCAGAGAGCAGAAAGCAGAGCAGGAACGCATTAAAACAGACGACAATCAGACTTTCAGTCAGTACAAACGCATGAATCTGTCGCTCACAACCTGCAAGAAAGTTCACACACAAGGCTTTTTATCAGCTGAAAACTTCACAGAAAGATTCAAAAGTTAATATGTAGGGAGGGAAAATTAAGGCCTAAATATTGAGTGATAATTTTAAATGTATTAAGTCTAACTGGGGCATCTGTGATTGGCTGAAATATGGATGCAACTTGTGAAAAAAAAGTGAGAAAATTATTCAAAAAACTTACAGATTTTACAATATATGAACAATATTTGGGGAAAAAATGCTGTAATGAGAGAAAACAAGCAAAAAGCACAAATAACAGCTGACTCTGTTTCCAGGGGGAAGATAAAAGCTGCTGCACACAGCTGTGACACACCTGTTACAGCTGCAGTTTGTCATTTTAAAAGTTATTAAAGTTGTTTTTCTGGAAGTTCATGTTTTTCTCTTGTGTGATAACAAGAGTCTCAGACGTGTTCATCACTTTTTATCTTCCCCCGGAAACAGTTCCTGTTGTCCTCTGTGCTTTTTGCAGAGTGTGTTTTCTTAATTTTTTTCAAATTTTGTCTGTTTGAATGTGTTTTGCAGCTCTAAAGGCCCCACATGTGGCCCCTCAGACTCATTTTGAGACCCTCAAAGAGAGAAAAACAGTGAAATAAACCAATTAATCAATAATATGAATCATTGGATCAGAGTATTAATGAAAAACTGTGATGAGACAAACTGATCCTGCAGTTAGAAGAAAGTTTGGGACAGTTTTACATGCAGAATGAAAAAGACTTTTTAAAAAATTCCTATCACTGCTAATACTTTTAATATCAATAATAAGAATAGTATTGATAATGAAAGTGAGCGATCAAAGTGGACGGAGGGCTGGATGTGAGCGCCGACATGCTGCCTGTGTGAGCAGAAAAGTGGGCCGAGCCGCCGAAACAATGAACTCAGTCTTCTGAGGGAGGAGGAGGAGGAGGGGGGAGGGGGGGAGCGAGGGGTGAGGACAGCTGTTTCTAATCAATTGCTTCCATGTGATTGACTGCCTGCCTGAGCTGTCGGCTGATTGGCTGATTGGCTCGGTGACAGACAGCGAACTTTTTTGACGACTTGTTGATCAATCGGACTGCTCGCCCATCAGCTAATTGACCCGGTGACACGTTTGCTGTCATGGCAACTGATTGCAACACTGATGCGATTAGTGCAACAACGCCATGGCGACCGTGCGGATGATGTAATGTGGCTGCGCCCTTCCGCCTCTCCTCCCTCTCTCTCTCTTTCTCTCTCTCTTTCTGCAGCCTCCAACAGTTTATATCAACATTTCTGCTCACACACACACACACACACACACACACACACACACACTCCTCCGTCTCCCATACGTTCCTCATGTTGATGTTTTCAATTGTGTCAATAAAAAGGCCGTTTATGTTGAAATTCCTCGCCGCCGCTCTCCATAAGACGGACAGACTGCATGAACAAAAACATTTAGGTAGGCCAAGTTCACGTCTGGGAGGGGTTTCTAAAGAGGGGCCCAGGGGGCGCTCTGAGGGCCAGATGTGCTTTTTTTTTCCTGTGGGGGGGGTGGGAGATGGGGGGAGGAGGGGTACGTTTTGAGGAGGAGCAGAGGGGAGTTTTCACAAGGCTCCAGAGAAAGTGCAGAGTCCTGGAAAGTGTTGCAGCGAAAAAAGTGCAGCTGAAACGTCACCGAGCAGTAAACCCCCCCCCCACCCCACCTAACCCCCCCTTTTAGAGCTGCAGGAGGAAGTTCATGCATCTGTGAGGCTTCGCTGCAACAAACGTTAGCGTTGGCGTGTGTTTTCAGGTGTCACCGAAAGATTAAAACGGACAAACGCGAAATAAACTGTGAGAAAATGAAACCAGATTCAACTTTTCATTAATTTCGATAAAACAGCTGATAAATCTGAAGGGTTGCATGAGGACAAACGTGCAAAAACGGGAGAAAAAATCAGATATTTTTCTTCTGCACGACATCTTTTATGTTTTTTAAGAGTTTTTTTTAAAATCTTTGTGATTTCTGGAGAGTTTTAAAAGGACAAATCACTGTGAAAAACTGCTCCCAGATCAGTTACAGTGATGCAAACTTCTGATTCTTAAGCGTCACTTCATAGATCAATATTTCACACCACAAACAGTAAGAAGGTCAAAGGTCACAGCTGCAAAAAAGGCTCCTGATTGTGTAAAAATATGATAAAGAAGGATGAGCAGGTATTGTTTGACTCAGGTTGTTCGATTCCTGATCAATATCTGACATGTATTGTTCTGAAGAAACACAAGAACATAAATCACAGCGTGTTATTGTGGCGGCCATCTTGGCTCAATATGCAAAAACAGGATGAAAAGATGCACGAAAACTGGAAAAAGGTGGTTAAACGCGTCAGTTTTTAAGCTTTAATAGAGAGAAAAACACATTAAACTGTCAGCAAACAAACAAACAAACAGATTCAAATCAAATCTGAGTCGTAAAAACGTCCTGAAAATTACACAGAAACATCATGAATGAGGCTAAAAAGTCTCTTAAACACCAGTTAACGACATTTTAAAACAATTTTTCTAAGTAATCAGAGCGACGTTTCGGTTGTTTTTGGATGGAAACTCCTCGTTCGTGACTCATTTCTCTGGAGACGAGGTGAACGGAGGACAAATTATAATTGTTAGATTTACAGCAGAGGATGTGGAGCAGCTGGATGAGGAGGGGGTGGGGGGGGACGTTAACAGCTCCGGAGAGGGAGGACAGAGATGCTCCACCCTGCTCCTCCTCCTCCTCCTCCTCCTCCTCCTCGGGGTCCAGGAGGCCGAAGGGCTCCTGCAGGGACCTGATGTGTGTGTGTGTTGTCATTGTCGTCACTTTGTGGGGACCTTTGAGGGGTTTTGTGATGTTGGTGGACATTACAGAGCTGTGATGCGTTCAGGAGCTATTAAGAAAAGCAGGAAAAGAGAAACCTCTCTTTACATGTGTAGGAAAAGTGCTGTAAAGTCCCAAACTACCATCTTGTGACTGTGATTTTTGATTTAATATGAAGTAAATCAAAGCATGTGGACAGGATGTTTTATTTAGAAGCTTCAGATCAAATTAAAAAGTCTTTGTTGTCGTTAAACATCTGATGGAAAAAAGCACGAAAATAAACAAAATTACTGACTGTTTTTCTGCGTCTGTGCAGCTTCGAGTCTGAAGACGAACCTGCTCTGATCTGAGAGGATTTCTGTGTCGATTCTTTGTATTAATTTATTGATTAACTTGTATTTTTGCTAACAAACGGAACAACAGCAACTCAGATTGAAGCTTAAGCAACATTTGAGTTGCATCAAGTTCTTTCCTTCATTTTAATTCTACTTCTCCACTCTTTTCTGTCCTTTATCTTTTCTTTTTACTCCATTTCATTCTGTTTTCTCTCACTTTTCCTCTCAGATTGTCTTTGTTTACATTTATTTTTCTTACTATTATCTTTCTTTTCTTCTCTCCTCTTTTCTTCTTCTTTTCTTTAATTCCTTTTTTTGTTTCTTTCTTCCCGGACGTTTGTGTGAAAAAAAACCAATAGAAGACACAAAATTAAAAACTGACAGTTTAACATTTGAAACAGTTTATTGATAGTATTGATCAGTGACAGAGAAAAGTTGGGTATCTGATCGACTAAGTGGCCAAAAGTATGTGGACACAGAAGCATTACATCATTTCCTGCCCCACTGAGAAAGTGCACAAAAATATTTGGACAGTTGAAGCCCTTCACTCACTTCTACACACACACACACACACACACACACACACACACACACACACACTGATACAAAGTCACTTGGGCGAGCACAGTTTGGTGCATGAAGGTCTCCTCAGGAGTTGGTTCCTCCTCCATCTTACTCCATCTTCTGTCCACACTGACTCCTCTTCACCTCCTCCTTCATCTCCTCCTCCAGACAGGTTTTTCTTCTCGGGAAACACCAGACTGTTGCGCCCCGTGTCGCCGCGTCAAGCCGGATAAGATGAGGTCTGATTCCGGGATATTTCTCTTCAAAATAAAAGCACGGACAGAGGAAACTATGTCAGAGTACAGAGCACAGAAAATCTCTTAAAAACGTGATTTGGTACTTTAAAAAGTTATGTAAATGTTACAAGACTAATGATTAGAATAAATGCATTTCAATATTGTTAAACAAGGTGAGATTACAAAATGATAAAGGCTGCATTTGTGCTTTTAAAATACAGGTTATAATACAACATAAAAAAGTGGTTAACCCCATTTGTGGACATCAATTTAACACATTTCAAATTTAATATTTTCTGTAGACTATTTTTAATTTACTAAGGTGAAGTTAAGTAAAGCATAATCAAGTTTCACAAGAGTCTTAAATGCTTTATTCGCATTATAAGTCAGTATAGGTAGTTTAAATATATTAAACACTACTAATTTGATTAACTATTGGCCACAAACAAATCCTTAAAATCCATGTGACATTTCAATTGTTGGAATTACCCGGAAAACAAATAACACATCAATTCGGACTTTAATTCTGAAAGTTACAACCGGATGTTTTATGTGTCACACTGGCTGATCTGACATCAGTCTCCAGAGCAGCTGAGTCTCTCCTCTCCACCGAAAAAAAAAATAAAAAAAGGGAAAAGCTCACTCGCAGTCAAAAAACAATGAGGGCGCACGACGCGCAACTCGCTCCGAGCGTCTCCGACCGCGGCGGACTTTCTCCTCCCGCAGGATCCGTAGCATGCGTCTGTGCGCCAACCGGAGGGAGAAGGACCACAGGAATATAACTTGAGTATCTGCGGAGTTTGTTATTCGGGAATCATGCCTTTTTGCAAGCGGACGATACTTCCGAAAGATGTGTGCAAGCCCGACGGCGGCAGGAGGCTGCGGGAGGCGCGTCTACCGCCGCCGCAGCAGCACCAGCACCAGCACGGGCAACAGCAGCTACAGCGGCAGCAGGCGGAGATCTTTTTCGGGGACTTGGTGGACGTGTGCAGCTTCACCCTGTGCTCGGTGCTCCGCCAGCTCTCGGATCTGTCCCGGCACTCGGTGAGCATCCTGGAGGAGCTGGAGGGAGAGCTGGTGTCCATCTGCCGCCGCTCCGGCGCGCTGGAGGGCAGAGTCGTCCGGCTGCAGAGGCACGTCGCGGAGCTGCTCAGCAAGCCTCCACCGAGAAGTAAGAGGAAATTAAAAAGCCATTTCATTAACAAAAAAAAAACACACACACACACCTGGAGTCACTTATCACAGCTTGCTGCGGCTGCGGGAGGAGAGTGTGTGTGAGTGTGTGTCAGTCTGCGGCGTCAAACTTTGGGATTTCAGCTGAAATTTTGCGCTTTTTTTTCCTGCAGAGACTTGCGGTCTGAACGCCGCACGGTGCACGGGTCTGCCCCGGAGTTGCTTTTGGGGGGGGTGGGGGGTTGTTTGAGTTAAGTGAGAGGTTTATTATTGGAGGGTTTGTTATTGTCAGCTGGCGGAAAGGTGGACTGCGTTCAGTTGCTGCAGGAAATATCAGAGTTTTACACACAAACATTTAAAAAAATGACCGGAAAAGTGGTTGAATTCTGCGGAGAAAAGTTTGAATTTGACATAAAAAACCTGATTTTTGGGCCAAAATGTGACGTTCAGGGGGGGCGGAGAGCACGTGAGCGTGTCGGTAACTGATGTGAGATGAGTTTTTGTTCGCTGTGTGTTTCTGTTCTGCAGATTCAGATTAATTGGTGCCGTTTTTTAATGGATCTGTTAACTTCCTGTCAAAATGACTTTCTCTGGCTTTGGGGTCACGGATGCGCAGGTTTACAGGTTGCTCCTGAAGGCAGCACAGTGTGGGTGTGTTGGGTGTGATGTAAAGTCAGTGTAAAAGCAGAGATGTTGTGTGTTTGTGAGTTTTATCTCTCCACCTGTCACCTCCTTCACTTCCTGCTTTCATTTACTCTGTTTCCTTTTTAATTTCCTTTTGTCTTAATGATTCAGTTTTGGAGTAAAAACTGATCTGAGGTCAAAGGTCACGCGCTCGGCGGTTAAAGGCGCCTTTGTTTTAAAACCTGTGGAACTTATTGTGACTTTATTTGCAGGATCTGACTGATCTTTTGCAGAATTTTGCAATAAAACTGAATATTTCTTCTCACTTTTTCCGCTAAAGGAGGAAACTCTTCTTCTCTTGCTTTTAATCTGAGCTTCAGACGCCTGATATGAGATGATTTTGTGACATCACAGCAAGCTCTGAGCCAATCACAGCCCAGAATGAAGTGTGATGAGGAACTTTCAGACCTCCACGCTGATCTTTTTCAATGAAGTGGGAGACATCTTGTATCCAGCTGTGGAGACTTAAAGAATTTTAATGAAGTGATTGAAGCTTTTTGCAAACAAAAACACATCAGATGAAAATTGTTATTAGAAGCAGAGAACGATTAAATATCTTCGAGTTGTTTTTAAAGTGAGAAAATCCTCATGAGGTCAGTTAAAAAATGTATTTTTTAAGAATTTGTCTCCTCAGATGTTCAAGTTAAGACTCTCTTTATGCATCAAATGAATGATTTTCAAAAAAAAGCTGCATTTTGTTGGACGAATGAAGAATTTAGAAATGAATCTAGTTCAGATTTTGATCCTTAAATGGAGAATTTAGTGTTCTGGCTTGTGTTTAGTAGAATTTTAATCGTTTTCATTGGCTAAAGTTTAAGGATTTAAGTGTCATCAGTCTTTCTTGAGGCTTACAGATAAGGAAGTTTTCTAATTTAAAGTTGAAGTTAAGTCAAAAACAAAAAATCAGTGAAATTCAGGTGAAGTTTCTTACTTCCACTAAACATTTCTGGAGTTTCTTAGCAAAAACAGTGTTGCATCATTTTCCAAAACAGCTAAAAAAAAGCTGTTAAATTGTTTAAAACATTAAAAAACAACCAAAAAAACATATAAAATAGTTTCACAGAGCTCATCAAGTGTTTTTTAAGTCTGCAGAAGCTGAATAAAATCATAACAGCTTCTATTTTAATTGCCTTAAATGCACATAAATGTACTGAAAACACAATGATGGTGTGTTGGGCTGAAATGCAGAAGACCTACAGTGAACACTCCCCCTGAACGCATCGCGTGTGGACACAGATGGAGCTCTGACGTTGCTGCTGCTGCTCCGTCCGTCTGTGGACTCGTGTTAGTTGTTCTTATCCTCAAAATCTTCTGAATCAGAAACTTGACTGACAGTCTGAGCGGCTCGTTCGGCGAGTTTCAGGCCTGCAGCTCTCCGTGCGTCGCTCGCCGCGCAGAGGACAGCAGAGTCATTGTTTCAGGCTCCCGGCGGATCAATAAAAGTGTCACAATAGCGATTAATAACCTGAAGCGTTCCTGTGTTGCGTAACATCAGCTCAGTCGACAGAAACGACGCCTCTGTGAGTGTCTGACTGCGCATTTGACCTTTAAATCAACACTGTTTTGATGTTGTTTACACCTGTCAGCCGTTCCCATCATACAGGTGAGGTGCAGCCCAGATGCATGATGGGAATTTTGTCCTGCAGGCTGCAAACCTGTTTCGACACAAAGCGTTTGTTTGCGTTTCGACTCGCGAGTGAATGAACGAAGGAGACGAGCCGACTGTGAACGAGGGTTTATGAGGCTGTCAGCAGCGTGTGTGAGAGTGTGTGTGAGTGTGTGTAGAGTGTGTGTGTGTGTGTGTGTAAAGTGTGTGTGTGTGTGTGTGTGTGTGTAAAGTGTGTGTGTGTGTGTGTGATAAGAGAAAGTCCCTCCAAACACAGACCAGATGTGGAGCTGGAAAGAGGAGAGGATGAAAGATAAAACAAAAACGCAGCTCGCCCTCTTGGTTTACTTTAGTGAGAGGAACTCACCCGTGTGTGTGTGTCTGTGTGCGCGTGTGTGTGTGTGTGTGTGTGTGTCATGTGTTCATCTGTGTGTCGATGCAAACATCCTCACACACACTCCTCTCCTCCCTCCTGTCTGCGTTGTGTGTGGGTTCTTGCTGCATCACACACATGTGGGCTGCCGAACGATCGATGGACCCGCAGCCTTCGTCTCTCCTCATCATCCTCCTCTTTCTCTCACTCTTCTTCTTCTCTCTCTTTCTCTCACTCTTCTTCTCTCTTTTTCCTCCTCCTACTGTCTCAGCAGAGATGGAGAACATTGATCTCACTCCCCCCTGAGAGAATAAGATTAAAACATTTGGGGGTTTTTCCTCTTTTTTCGCTGTTTCAGCTCAGTTTGTTTCACAGCTGAAGGTCTTTTTAACACTCAGAGCTGCAGATTTAAACACATTTATGATGAAATGTTTCATGCATTAGAGGATTAAAAGCCTTAAAATCATATTTTTTTGTGTTTTATCTTCTTCTTCCTGTTTGTGCATCAAACATGTTGCACTAAATCTCGTGTTTAATCATGTTTCTTATCGATTTCTGCTGAAAATTTACAAGAAAATTCCAACAAACGAGGCTGATTTAAGCTCATTGGAGGTGCAGGGAAAAAGATCCTGGTCGTTGTTTTTCCTCCTCGTTCGTGGTCGTGTGCCCCCCCACTACCTCCCACCCCCCTCCACTGGTCCCCCCTCACCTGCCAAACAAAGTGAAAACTCGGTCAGAGTTGCGTAACGCCGCCTCGCTCGAACACATGTTCCTGGATACGAGGGGATTTTTTTGTTGTTTTTTTTTTTCCAGGAGTCGGATTCCCTGGATCCACCTCTTCTTCTTCTTCTTCTTCTTCTTCTTCTTCTTCTATTCCAGGGGCCTCCGACATGGTGAAGCCCCAGAGGGGGTCAGAGCCTGTTTCCTTCGCCCCCCGCCTCCCCTCCCCGGAGTGCAGGGATGCAGAGGAAGAGGGAGTCACCTCGCAGGGATTCGATATCGCCGGAGTTCGCGTGTGTGATTTTCCACTGGAAGCCGTCACTCACAGGGGCCCGAACTCGAGCGTTTTGTTGTTTTTTTGTCCTCTGCAGCTTTCTGTTTCTCACACTGCGTTTATTTCCTGCCTTTTCGGAGCGTGGCACGAGTATCCCAAGTATGTGAGTGGGAACCGGAGTTCACTGTTTTTCTTTTCGGTGCCGTTTTCCAGCTTAATTCTCTGGGAAACCGCATTCTTCCTCTGACCCTGAACTGATTTCTAAAAGGCTGCAGAAGTTTGTTGTAACAAAATGTTCCCTTCTCGCCCGATCGAGTTCGTTTTAATCAGGCGAGCAGAGGAGAAAATCCTCTCTCTCCGGGGTTTGGCATTAAAAGCACGTTTCTTCACTCCTGGATGAAATCACAGCAGGTGTTTCCCCTCAGCTGTCCAAGGTGAAACACCTGCTATGACATCAGCAGTGAGGGCGTGGCCTAAAGAGCGACATAATGTAGCTTTCAACCCCGAGAGGGTCTTTGCAGCCTTTTGCAGCTTTAACTTTGGCTGCAAAAATGATGTGAAAATATCAGTTTACTCACTTTAACGACATAATTCACAATAGAGTTGCATGATTTTTAACAGAGAACGCAGCTGCACAGAATCTCTGCATGTTTGAATCAGATCACATGAATAAAAACACAAAGTTTTTGACCTTTTTTGACACCACAAAGCACTTAAAGTGAGTGATTGATAAGTTTGCAGCCTAGAATTTATTTTTCAACCAAAAAATGATGAAAAAATAAGAAAAATTAGCAGAGAAATTAGCAGAAATTGTGTTTGCACGATCAATAAATCGTTTCAGTATTTAAAGCGTTTAATTAAACACAACAGGCAGTTTAAATGCATTAAATATCACTCTGATACATGAAAACAATCTGTTTCAATGCTGGAAATTATTGCTTTCACAAAATCCTTCCGAGGGACTGAAAATGAGGCTTTAATTCCCGTATTTTTCCCTCGTCTCTCTTTATTCCCACGGCTGGACATCAACCACATGACACGGGGGGGCGCGGCCCCCGGGGGGGGGGGGGGGGGGGGGGGGGGCGCGGGGGGGGGGGGGGCGGGGGGGGG
>JAQMCX010000039.1:14462896-14482845 GCA_029814765.1 Acanthurus leucopareius | reverse complement strand
CATCTGGTTTATTTCTCTATTTAATTTTTTAGGTCTCTTTTCTTTTTTTCTGCTGTGTTTGGTGTGTGTGTGTGTGTGTGTGTGTGTGTGTGTGTGTGTGTGTGTGTGTGTGTGAATCATTTTAAAGTATTAAATATGAAGATACAGGAAAACAAACTCATCTGCGTCAGTAAGGATGGTCTGCAGAGCTGCAGGCTGTGACGTCAGAACAGGAAGTGAAAACGAATAATGAGCAAAAAACTTTGAATTCGCCCTTTAATCTCTAAAAGTCCTTTTAGATAAGAAACAAACCGTTAAACAGCTGATTGAGATTTTCTAATTAAACTATCAACTCTTTATCCTCCTCCTCCTCCTTCTTCTTCTTCTTCATGCAAAGTTAAACCATCAGTGCTGTTTAATTTCAGGTAATTTCTTCAAAAATGGCCTCCTATTATGTTTGAGCGCCACAAAAAAACGAGCTCGTCAGTAAACAGCGTCCTCATGAAAACGTCTAATGGGGCAGAAAATGCTGCCGGCGATAAAAAGTGGAGGAAATAAAAAAAGGAAGGACGTCGTGAACGAACAATAAACAGTTAAACTACAGCGTTTCTGCTCCGAGTGGAAAAGTTTCAAAACCCAATTTAATCACAGGATTTAATAAAAAATCCCTTTAATCTGGATTATTAGCGAGATTAGCAGCTGCAAAGATGCTGTTTTAATAGGAAAAATCAAAAAACAACAAACCTTTTTCATATTCAAACATCAGATTTGAATGCATGTAATGTTTTAGGAGCTTCTGGATTTATTTAGAAGACTTTCTCTTGTCTGTTTTCTCTCTTTAATCCATCAGTTTCTTTCCTCTTCTGATGAGAAGAAAACAAACTCTGAGTCCGTCTCCATCTTCCTGTTCGTCTGAAACGAACCTGCACACACAGAAGCTGCTGTAATGGCCTGTTAGCTCGAATCTGCCCCCTTTTTTTTCCCTCCACCTCCTGACTCTCGTCTGTTTCTACTTAAACGTGTCACATCTCGTTTTCTCTTCGTGTCTTCTGGAATAAAAAAGAAGTCTGGCTTTGTGTTTTTTTTGTCGCGCAGAGAAAACAGACGGACGGCTGCTGTGTTGCATCAAATAAAAGCATCGGATTGGATGTGAAATAGCTGGTTTTCATGACTTTTAGGGGTGAAAATGTGCAGAAAACGCCCCCCCCTTCATGTCTCCTCCCCATCAGCTGCATCTTTGCATGTTATTTTCTGACATTTATTTTGAAAAATCAGCGTAAATCTGAGCATGCATGTGAGTTTAAGTGAGAAAGATGCAGCGATGTTTCAAATAACTGGAGGTTTAGATTTTAAAACAACTCCCCCCCCCCACCATCACTTCCAAAACACCTTAATCTGCTCACTATATTGACAGGAAATGGCTCCTGTGAGCAGAAACGCAGAGTTTAAGGGCGTATTTTTCCTTTAAGGGTGTCTTATTAAACCAGGTGGGGTTGTTTGACTCTGTTTTAAGCGCTGCGAAGTGAAGGCAGAGAGATGGAAACACCCAGAGGACAGAGACGCAGAGACGGAGAGGAAATTAAAGAAAAAGGGGGGAGAAACTGTAAAAATACGAGAAGTAATTATTTCTCGGGACTTGAAGGAATTCAAACGTCTCTTCCAGCTTCGCTGACGAACTTAATATAAAAGTTCAAACTGCTGCTGAAGTTTATTTAAGATTAAAACCAAAAGTGAAAAGTTCGCTGAGCGGCTCATGATAAAAATATCATGACAGGATCCTTACAAAATAAAAGCATGTGTCAATTTATTACATGTGAAACACCGGATATATGTTAATCACATTCAAAGCATCATTTCATATGTGAAAATAAACATAAATGTGAGTGTTTTCAGATATTTGAGATGATAAATTTGCACATTTGATTGTCAGAAATTTTATGTTGAAAGGATTTTTCTTGTTTCACACACACAAATACACACAATGCAACGTATAATGATCATCTCAGGTGCAAAACAAAGGTAGAAACATAAAATAAGGACAAATATAAATATAAAAAGAGTAAAAAAAATTAGTTAAATCAAATAAAAATACATAAAACTGAGTAAAAATGACTGTTAATATAGTAAACTGATCATAACTGAGGAGCCTAAAGATAAAAATCACTTGAAGAATTTATATATGAAATGTTTTATTATATGTGAAATAAATTTATTTTAATCTGTGTGATTTTGCACTTGAAACAAAATGCATAACTAGGATTAATAAGTGTATTTAAGTGAGTGTAAGTGCTTTCAGCTTAAATGAGGATCGACAACGTGTTCAAATCTGCTGAAAAATCGTTGAAAAAACTCAACTGTTTCACTTTAAACGTCCTGTGATATTTACAGTGAAACTGTTGTGATATAAGAGTCAGTTATAAAACTTTTACAGCGTAAAACTCAAAAGTAAATGTACTCCAAAGCCCCGAAAAAGTGACAGAAATGTAATCAGCCGCCTCGTTTAGAGCCGAAGATAAGTGAGGAACGTCGAGGACGAGAGGAGAGAAGGATGAGGGAGATAAAAGATGAAGAGTGGAAGATTAAAAGAGAGAAAAAGCACGAGGGAAGTCATTACGCTCAGCAGAAACACCCTGTGTGTGTGTGTGTGTGTGTGCGTGTGTTTGTTATAGGTGATGATGCACCTGCACTCACACACTTAGATGTGTGTGTGTGTGAGAACAAAACAGGAAGTTAGAGAGCGACTGAGGAAAGATGAGAAAGTGAGTTGGAAAGTTACTGCAGAGGTGAAAAAGGAGGAGAAGAGTTTCTTCAAAGCGGCGACGCCTCTGATGGAAAAACTGACCCTGATTTTTAAAAACATTAAGACACATTCAGACGTAAAAACATCAACAAAAACACTGAGGATCAAAGATTCAGACGGAATAAAGATGCTGTTCAGACTAAAAGTCGAGTTAATCAGAACTTGAGCCTGATTTTTATGGTTTTAAATGTTGTTTTTTTGAATAATTACAATCATTTTTAACTCACTTAAGTAATTGTTTTGAATTGGAAACATGAAAATCACTGCTGCTGAGGTGAAATTACACATTTAATAGTCAGATTGGGTCATTTTTTATTCACAAACTTTTAAATTCGTCAACTAAAACCAGCCAACAACCAAAAAGACAACAGACTTCTCATCAAATCATGCGAGGTGCAGTTATTTCCAACTGTTCCTGTTGTGCATGAATGCATCACTGTAGACTGATGTGCATGTTTCAGGAGCAAACAGTAACTTTCATTATTAATTATGTCAAGTTACATCAGTTTATCGTCACCAGCAGAGGAGTTATACATGATTTTGTGACCACAATCTGTCAGATCAGACAAACAAAGTGAGACAGGATCAGAAAGATCAGATGAACTCAGTTATTTGGAAGAAAAATGGCAAAATATTTATCATATTTGTGTTTGAAAACGTTCGTCAGAGTTGAACTTTGACCTTCCACACTTGCTTCAGTTTGAAATGAGGGATTATTCCAACATTTTGACTGTGCTAACTTCATTTGTACTTAAAAATTAGGAAGTTTAGATGATATAATCTATTTTAATGACCCACAAAAGGAAAATCCAGTTTAGAATTGTGAAGAAAAAGGACGGATGTCATAAAAACGTGATGAAACTGTGCTGCTTTGATGCTTCGTCACAGCGTCTGGAATAATCTGCACAACTTTGGCTTCTTCTTCTTCTTCCGTCACGCTGCCGCCGCCGTCACTAAAACATCACTTGATTCGTTTTGACGTTAGAAAGAGAAGAAGTGAGTTCGGGGGGGAAAAAGAGACGGATGAAGACAAGATGGAAGAGACAAAAAAAAATGACAGAAGCTGTTATTTAATAATGTCAGAGAGGAGCGACGTGAGGATGAGCAGGCGGAGTGGGACTTTAAAAAAAATCAGGATGGAGTGACAAGAGGGAGAGATGGAGACGGAGATGTGGTGGAGTGATGGTGGAGAGACATATGAAGGACATGAGAGAGAGAGAGAGAGAGAGAGAGGGGAGTTCTCCTCTTTCAGACCCCTCAGTCCCTCCGGGGAGCAGAGAAAGTCTGGCTTGAGTTATCCATGCAGAAGAAGATGAGGGACACACACACACACACTCACACTCACACACACACAGAGTAATCCATCACTCCCCTCCCACCCTCACACTTGTCCTCGTCTCCTCCCTTTTTTCCCTCCATTTGCTATCTGAAGGCAAAGACGGTGCGTTCACTGTCCCCCCCTTCCTCCAGTTTTTTCCTCCGTTTCCAGCTGCTTTTAAGGGTTTTTTGTGTTTTTGTTTGTCTGCAGGACGCTCGAGTCGCACTCAGGTAGGTGGAGGGTGGAGGAGGGTGGAGGAGATCTGAGGGCTTCACAACCTTCTTACCTGTTTGCTTCTTTCTGCTCATCAACAATCAATATATCAGCTGTAAAGATGATCAGCTGGCTGTTGATCGAATGTGTCACTTTCTCCTTAAAACATCCTCGTTTGCAGCGTCAAAGCTTCGTGGATTTGCGGCCGAGTTGCTCTTAAATATTAAGCGTTTCTGCTAATAATAGTCCGTCTCTTTGCAGGGAAGATGATGAGTTTCTCCAACGAGTCCTGATAGTTGATCAACTTGTCAGAGCTTTTCGAAAAGATCCTGATCAGTTTTTTGTTGTGGAACTGCAAATATTTAAAGTCCGGCTGGATTTAAGTGACTAAACGTTCTCGTTTTAGGTTAAAGAAGAATCACCAACATGAGTTTTTGACCTCAATGGAGCATAATAATCAAACCAGACTGGGTTTTTGTTGAGTTTCTGTGTCAGATTGTGCTTTAGTGCAGGTTTGGATGGGAAAAGGAAGGTTTGTGTCGGACTGGGATCACATGGGATCAGGACTGAGCTAGGATTGGTCTAAGACTCAGGTTTGGGTTTGACTTGTGTTTAATCAGGTTTGGTTCAGGCAGGTGAGGTTAAAGAATGAGGCTCAGGCTCAGTTTCAGGTTGTGTTTTCATTGGGTTCAGATCAGGTCAAACTTGGGATCAGGTTCTGTTTCAGCTCAGGTTTTGGTTTTGATCTGGATTGTTTTGGTTTCGGTTTGTTTGGCTGAAACTGTGTCGGCTTCATGATGGACTTACGGCTCGAGTCGAGTAGTTTTATAGTTTTTTGTTCATGTTAACCTGTTTTTGGTTTGTTTGGAGCCACATTAGGACTCCAGTGTTCTGTGGAACATTTGTTTTACACCAAAACCTGGTTCAAGTCTGACTTGGCCACAGAATCGGTACAAAAATTATGATATTTTGGTTGCAACTTGTGTTTTTCTGTCAAACTCAAATGTTCCCGTTTTGCTTTCATATCCAGGAAACAGTTTGTCTTAATGGTATTCTTTCAGGGTCTTTTTCTTTGTTTTATTCCAAACAAACTGCAAAATATAAAACTTTAGACTTTCTTTAAGAGTGAGAGTTTGAACATAGAAACAGAAATTTATCGATCTGGGATTCGTTTTTTGGTGACGAGCAGCGTTTGATGTTCATATCCGGCGTCATAGGATGAACGCTAACTCAACTTCTGTGCTGATTGTCTTCTGTTTTTGTGCCTTTGCAACTTTTTCTTTTATCACTTTTGCAAAAATTAAGTTAAAGTTGGAACATAGACATCAGATGATTACCTTGATTACCTTTGTAAAACTGCAAATTTGAGAAAAAACTTTAAGATTACGAGAGAAAAAAGAGAAAAACATAGAAAACAGGGACAGTTGGCAAACACAGAAATACAAAACTCCTTTAAATTCAGATTTCTGCTGTAATGACGTAAATTTCATTGCTCGACTTCAAGCTCTTGTCTCGAGTGCAAACACACCTGGATTCACTTTAACCATCAAACACACAGTTTTGTCAGACTTTTCTCAACCTGCTGCACATTTTCATCGCATCATCGTGTGAATTTGCACGTCGCCGCCTGTGTGTTCAGTCTGTGTTTTCATGCCGCTTCGTGTGAGAAGAGCCTGTTATTCCGAGCCAAGGCAGGAGTCCCACAGGGAAACGGCGTCACATCTCTCCGTCTCTGTCGGGTTTTTTCAAAGTAAGGGAACCCGTTTCTTCTCTCAGGTTTTCCCAGACAAACGTCGAAGTTCCTTCTGCTGGAGAAAAGCTGATCAAAACCAGTTTATTCACTGAGAAGAATAAACACGAAGCTGCAGAGACGTACTGTAAAAACAAGCAAGCTAACGCTGATACAGATTCATGTGAAGGGTTTGCATGCAGTCAAATCCTGCAGCTTTTAATCATCTAAGACACATTTTTTAATGCGAGATGCATCACTTAGATACTCTTTTAGCAGCGATGCATCAAAAATAAGTTGTAAACTTCACACTTTTCACGTCACACTGAACATTTTTGGGTGTTTTTGTTATTCCCACGGCTCTGCAGCTCTGATTTTACGTCCCTCGGTGGGTTAAACTCCAATAAAAGTCACATGTTGATCTCATAACAATAACGTCACTCGTGCACAGCGTGTGATTTAGCCCGCCGGATCTCCAAAACGCCCCATTCTCTGACTTTTTTTACGGTTCTTGAAGGTATTTTGTTACTTAAGTGTAGATTTTGTGTCCCAATCTGTGTGTCTCAGCACCTCCCAAAGAGATTAAGGGCCAATTTCACAGCCAAGGATTAAGCTTCATCCCTGACTAAACTCATTTTTCTCCCAATAGAAACCTTCATGGAGACAGAAAACTACTCTCAGACTTGTAGCGGGTATTTATTTCTCTGATACCCTCCGACACACTCCTTCATAGGTCTGACAGTCGCTAATTATCCTTCAGCTTTTTTTTCCTGCAAAGTTTTAAGTTTTCATAAGTACTTATGTTATTCTAAAATTAGACTTTCAGTCTGTGAAAAAAAGGTGTCAGAAGCATTTTAAAGCATCAAATTACAGCTTTTTAAACCCATTTATTTCTCTGCTTTTAGCTAATACGCAGCATAATGAGATAAAAACAGCTGAAATGTTGGAAAAATTGGATGGTAGCACAGTTTTTCATGATGAATATGTGCTGTTTTGGAAAGTCCTTATCTCCTTCAGTTCCAGAGAACAGAAGGAAACTTCTTGTCCCGGGTGTCTGACCGCGGCGTGTCCGGCTCTGGTAGGTTATCTGCTCTCCGGGGATTAACCGATTTTCTCCGGTCTGGAGGAATGTGTGTGAGCCGGACGGCAGACCAGAGTAAACTCGGCCCGTCCCAAGAGCCAGAAGTGGGACTTAACGGTGACGGTGTTTAGATTAACACACATTAACATTCAGGTCATCAGCTTCAGTGAAGGTCTTCAGTTTATGGATGAAGTGATCAATAACATCAGAGTTCTTGTTATTTATAATACTTAGTATTTGTTTAAAGTGGCTGAAAGGGAATATAAGATTCATAAATAGGTTTTTATTAAAGTATAATCACCTGAAAATAAGAATTTTTGTGTTTTTATAACCTTAAAATGAACTCGTAACATCTAAAGAGGAGCAGGTCCTTCATGTTTCTACAGGAGCCCAAAATGGACAAACTTAACTCTGACTGAAGGCTCTTTTGTCATTTCATTTGGAAGTTTTCCTGCCAATATTTTTTTCTGCAGCTTCCTTGAAAGGGAAAGGTTGAGCAGTGGGATATTCAGTCTGGTGCAATCTGCAACTTCACCACTAGATGTCAGTAAATCCTACAAACATGAACCTCAAAGGTCTTAAAACATTTTTTTCTCCGCTTCTTTCTCTGAGTTTAAACAGTTGTGGTTATTATCCAAGAGGTTTTCTGTATTTTTCAGTTTTTTCCTCCTTTTTCTAGCTGTTTTTCTTAATTTAAAACCATGTTACATTTAATTTTTAACACACCTGTCCAACAAAACCGGTTCAGTAATGTTAAATCAGAGTCTGATGACAGTTGTGGCGACATGTTAGTTAAGTTTTTAAGGTTTGAAGCTCTTAAAAATTACTAGATAATGCTTTTTTCTGCACTTTAACTGAAAAGGTTGCACTTTTAATGGCAAATGCTGTTTTAAAAGCAGGAATCAGACACACAGCTTGCAGTAAATTAAATACAAATTTATTGAACAGTGGAAAAGAAGGAAGTTTTGGCTCCTTGTTTTTGCTTCTTGCATGATAAATGTAAGATAAATGTAAGACAGCTCCTGATATCTCAGTGTAAACTGTTATTTTCTTGAAATGCAACCCCCCCCCCAGGTTGCAGAGTTTAAATGAAACAGGCTTGGTTTGATCTTCTTAAAGACGTGGAAGCAGATTTGGCTGCGTCTCCTCGTGCAGTCTGCTCAGATTACTCATCACAGCAGAATGCTTTTAACAAATTACGCCAAGTGTGATGTGGTTTCCCACGATCCTCGGCTGCTGCCTGCGCTGATGTCATCTACCAGCGGCAGCAGCAGCAGCAGCGGTGCATCTCACAGTGATGACATCATGTGTTTGCGTTGCTGCTGGCGTTCTCAGCCTCATGAATGCGTTTCAGAGGCTGCTGGCACCTTCGCATGATGTGACATAGTCGGTGAAAGATCAAGTTGAGTTTTGGGTTTTTTTTCCTGAAGCGGAAGGATTAAGAGTTGCAGTGGGAAGTTAAATCACCAATAACAAACTAATGCAGCAATTTGCTTAAAAGCTTTAAGCCAGAAGAAACAAATAACCATCTGATTCCCAAACATCATTAAAGCTTCGCTCTAATGGTCCAAAACGCTGAATTAACCCTCAAAGAACTTAAAGTCGCTCTGGTTCTTTAGTGTTTTATATCTTTTGAACCGTTCATGCAATGAACATGCTATAAAAAGTGCTTTAAACCGCAGTTCTTCAGCTATTCATTTGGTATCTCATCTGTCTTGTTTAAGCCTGGGATAATGTCATAATAAATGACTATAACTTGCTTAAGTGTAGAGTTGGAGTTCGTCCATTTTCAGACAAAGCAATGTAAAATTAGGACTTAAAAATGGTCAAGACTGAAACTCAAAGCTCTCCTGAATCAAATGATGTGTAACACTTGATGCTGACTGTTAGAATTAGTTTGCAAAAACAAATAAATACAGGACATTCAAGTTTCCTCAGATTTTTAAGGGTTATATGCTGCTTTAGCTCCTCATTCAGTCGACTCCTTTATAGGTTTTTACTTTAAATAAATGCTTGAGAATAAAAACATTTTATAATTTCTGCAGCTGCATTCCAGTTCCAACCAGCAGCTGCAGTAATGGCTTGAGGTTTTTCCCTGCAGAATGAGCCTCAGATCCTTTGTGAACTGCTTGTTTTTGCAACGTCTCCGATGATAAATAACACGTTCGTGTGGGCCGCTTAAGAAAACCATAAAAAACGTCTTGTTCTTCAGTCCTGAGGGTTTTTTCGATAAGAGTGTTTTCATTTCGCCAACCAAACACTTTCAGCAACGTCGTTCCGTGTTTATAATTCGTTCGGTACAAATTGATATTCCCCCCGTTTTTGAAATGCTGCACATCTCATTTCGAAACAAAATCCCTCAAACAAACAAAAGCGACCCGGTGGAGGCGCCGCCACAGACTTGGCCTCCGCGCATCTTGGAATGAATTTCGCCATTTTCCCTGATGTATTTGCATTGTTCTTTGGCTTTGAGGGGAGGTAAATGTTTAACCACGAAGCAACAGCACTGATTATTATTTGATTAAGGGACTTTGGGGTAAAGACTGCAGGAGGGGAATGAAATTAAAGCGCATAATAGAGCAGAACTAAACACCAAAAACACTGGGCCTTCGTGATCCTCCCACTGTACAACACTGTGCAGCTGAGGGAGCAATGTGGAGCGTTTGACTGGATCTACACACACCTCCACCTTTAAATATGTGATATTTTATCCACAACTTTGATCAAATTAAGGAATAAACATGCTCTGCAGCCTCTTAGTTGAACCTGTTGGCTTTACATTAAAAAACAAAGCTGCTATCAGCCAAAAAAAGGATCTGATACGAGCAGCTGATTGTTTTTAAAGATGCAGATTGAACGTCTGGCCCGAAGTCTCTCAGCATATTGGCGACAATCTGGACAGTCTCGCCTATTTTTTTTTTATTTTTTTGAGCAGGCAGGGATCTCCTGTTGCATAACAGTCTGTATTAGAGATTAGAAAAATGATAATAGAGTTTGTCTTTTCGCTCCAGCTGACCTCAATCTCTGTCAAAGAATAAATCTGTCGCTGCAGATGTGATATATGAGGGGTGATTGATAAGTTCATGGCCTGAGGTGAAAGGCGTTGTTACATGAGCACATAGTTCACCTCTTTTTAGTGATTATGCAGAAAGTTTGAGGCTCGTGACTTTAGTTGTTTTTCTGTTTTGGGTCATTAAAAGTTGCAAGTCAGTGCTGCGAGGAAAAAAAAAAGACATTGGCCTTCCAGAAATGCAGATTTGAACTCATCCATCACCTGCTACATTCACCTAATTTGGCATTTTGGGATTACTACTGCTTCCAAAAGATGGCAGAGGAGCTCAAAGGTCGTCATTTTGTCAGTGATGATCACGTCATGGCTGCTGTCAAACACTTTATGGAGGTCAAAGACAAAGACGGGGGCTACGAACTTATCAATCAACCCTCACATATGCAGAAGTAAAAACAAGGCAGCATCCAGACTTTGTTCTGTTCCCCTCAGGCTTCCAAACGGTTATGAGTTCCCTGTGTGTTTTTATTAGAGGCAAAGATACTTTTACCCCTCAGACCTCCTGAGTCTGCCACTGATAATTCACCCCGATGATGCTTTCAGGATCATCTCTTGATCTCAGAGGGTTGTAATTTTAAACAGAAAGTCTGGATTAGAGTTTGAAAGATGTGAGCGTTTAGCAGACGGGGAGACTATAATCAACGTCTCCATCAAGTGTCGTTTTGGGAACCACAAGGGACTGAAAATCTGACTTTCTTTGCCTTTGTTGCTACTTTAAGCAAATGCAACACTAAATTTATTAAGTATTGCTTGAGACTGAAGCAAAAAATGGTCCAAGACTAACAAATGAAGCTCTGTAGAAAAGAAAACTGCAGTAACATAAAGCAAACATGCATCCTGGTGTTTTAAACCGTGTTGTTCTGCATCTGGTTCCTGTGTAAAACATGCGAAGGCAAACAAAGCATATCAAGTGTCTCGCTGCGTTGAGACGTAGCGAGCTGCTGTTGCATCAGCGTTGCCTTCAGGGTGTTACAGCTTCTGGCAGACGAGGGAGCGCTGTGCATTGCAAGTTATTATTTTTTAAGTTTTTCTTTTTTTCACTCCGTGCATCGTTGTGCCGTCTTGTTTGTTTATTCCCACACTGCCACAGTCTTTTCTGTCATTAACCCTCCTCGCCATTAACGCCTCTTCCTCTTTCTTTCCGTCTGTTTCTTCTGGTTTTCTGTCTCTGAATGGATGCAAAACATGCCAGCCTGATGCAGATGATAGATGGATGAATAAAAGATTCTCCTCTGGAGAGCAACAGAGGGCGAGAAAAGTGTAAAAAAAAAACAAAAACCACAAAGAGCCAGAGGGATAAAGACGAAGGTGGGAGGTGAAAGGAGAGAGGAGCATAGACAAAGATGAGAAGGGTGATAAAAGGGAAAGGGATTAAGGGAAATTGAATAATATCCAAATTTTCCGTCGCCCCATGTGGTCCTCCTCGCCCCGCCGAGATCTTTCCCCCATTGGTCTCCCCCTCCTCACTCTCACCATCACCACGACCACATTATCTGTCCCAAACCAGAGTTATATAACTAGATTGGGGTTTCTGAGCCAGAAATTTCCTTATGTAACCCAACTCTCTCACACCACACTGGGAATTACGGCTCATTTTATTTTAACTTCTGGTAATAATTGAAGGGTTTTATTTGAAACTTCCAGTGGAAAAATGCCTCCAAATTTCTCTAAAAATCACCGATTAAAAAGTTTTTTTTATGTACTTATGTAACTCTTTTTTCCAGACCACAACTTGTGGTTTGAGCTAACGATTCACAGTGGCAGCACCAAAAGAGGTATTTGACTGATTTCTGATGACTTCGTTACCCGTGTTTAACGCAACAAGATGTTGGAAATGCCACATTTATGTTGGATAATGAAAACCATCAACATGAGCAGCTATAAAAAGCAGACTGAGACATGCAATGTACCCCATTTGGCTTCGTTTCTTTTGATTTTATGACATTTTTCCCCAGAGACTTTGACTTTACTCTTAAATGGAAGTTAGAAATTAAATAGTACATAATTCTCCGTAAACTTCCACAGCTGGCAGTTCGGATTAAGTTAAAACAAATTTAACTTGCTACATTAATGAAAAATAAACAGCTAATTTTGACTATATTTCCATTTATTTTGAGTGAATTCAGGGTTTAAAATGGCACAACCATCTTGAAATGGTGCCATGACATTGTTCCAACCCCAAAAATCCCAAAAAGTCCCACTGGATTTAAAGCCCACTTGTTCAACAGCCTGTTATTCCGAAAACAAACCCTCATTGCTCCGAAGGCCCAATCCTCCAAAATATACAGCCCTTTCTCTGTCTATAATTGGCTCTGATCCTTTTTTCTAATCTGAACCATCTAACCATAATCCTAACATTACAAGGAACAAACCAATCAAAGCAGAGCTGCTGGAAAAATACTCAACTGGGAGTACGTACGTATTTTCGGAGCAGGAGCCCGGTTTGTTTTTTTCCGGATAAAAATGCCTCCGGTCCAGTGGGACGTATTTTGGACTTTCGGAGTTTCAGCTGTCACAGTGAGGGAAAGTCGTCCTTGGGGAACGTGTAAACATTCCGAAATATTTATAGTATGTGGTTTTCCTGCTATTCCCAATCTGATGATTGTTGACCAACATAAGGTATTGATGTATTTTGGGATAATGAAGAAAGCTTTTCATATTTGACAGATTACTGCTGTAATCGTTCTGTCTGAAAGTCATTTTGAAGAGTTTTGTGTTTGGTTTGTGGTCAATCAGAGGTTGTTTTTTTTGGTTTAGCAATTAATTTCTCGTGTTTGCTAACAGAATTTCTATTTATCTGTTAAATTCCTGCTAAAGTCCAGTCATGTTGGAGTCTTTAAATCTGTGGCTGTTGTTGTTTCAGCGTTTTTTGGCTGTGGGAAGCTGAACAAATGGAAGAGCCTGGGAACGTTGTGGTCTTAAGCTCTGAACACACACAAACACACACTGCTATCACTCAGATGAGCACAGCTGTTCATTCCTTACATGACCAACCATTTCTGTTGTCAAACACAGGCTGTTTTTGTAGGAAATATATTCAGTATTTTGGTCTAATTGTTTGAGAGACAGTCACAGATGCTTCCTATTGGCACTGGTCAGGCAGAGAGCATTTAGTGGGCTTCAAAACATGAGGCCTAACACACTGTTAGCTAGCTAAAGCTACAAGCTAATGCATGCTTTACATTAAATCTTATCATATTTTAAACATGTTATTCTGATGTTAAAATGTTCCGTCAGTGAAGAGCCACGTTGTCTTGTGAGATAAAGGATTTGTCTGGTTCAGACTGCGGTGAGCACAGAAACACTAATATGTTTTAATGCTTCCCACATTTTCTTATCAAACTCCTAACAGTAATCTGGCTCTGTGAGGGGTGGATTAGCAGATTAGCAGCCTCCAACGGCGCACATACACAAACATATGAGTACGCACGGGCGTGTGCATGTGTATTAATGCTAGCTTGCTTACATGCAGGCATTAATACAATCTTAAACCTGCAGGTGACAGTACTTGCCTCTCATCTCGCTGTCAGAATAAGCAGATAAAGAGAAAGAAATTTGGACAATATGTTGATTGACTGCAGAGGGGACAAGATGGAGGCCCGACTGCAAGTCACGACGACAGCCGAGAGAATATTTTTGTCTTTAAATCCGTGCAGAGAGCATTGACACACATTTACATTCTGAAAAGATCAGATTTGTGCATATGAGGGAAATAAAAAACTGTCTATTTTCACACCTGAAAGTCCGGGCAAAAGTCTGAACCAAGGTTCATGTTTTTGTTACACTAAATACATTTGGTCTGGATGGTTTTGGCCTCACACTGCAATTTTGCAACGAACTTTGAATGACAAACCTACGTCACATTGTCATCTAGTACGTGGGTTTCGTGTTTCTATACTTTACATTGATTGGTTTGTTGGTGGGTGTCTGACATCAGTATGTTGAAAAGGTCTTGTTTGTAGTTTGATCGTAGGTGTATGAGTTTTTCTATTTGGTTGCTGATTAAGTCTTCGGACCAAATGTTGATAAGACTACCGTAACTTCATTTCATTGATACGAAGGTCTGGTGGTCCGAACCTTTGCTTTCACACCGGATACAAACCATCTGGACCGAGACCACCTCTTTCAGTCAGACCAAAGTTCGGCTGTTTGCTCGGGACCATGAACTGAAGGAAGATTTCAAAGCTGCTTTTTTGGTTCGAAACAACCTGAAAAGTCAGAAAGTTCGGACCGAACGAGGCAGGTGTGAAAACACCCTACTAAACTCCTTCAATCTTGGCAGCAACTTTTTACAGCACCACCCTCAGGCCAAGCATTCGTGTTTCTCTGGATCTAAGACGAAAAGTGTTCAATCCATTTGTCTTCGGGCCTTGTTCTCTAAGTGTAATGCCAGTTAAAACTTCACGAAGCTGTTAGAATGAAAAGTATTTTCGTGGTGTCATTGCTAAGGTCTATAGTTAGAGACTCTTCACTGAGTCAACATGGCGGCATCAAAGTTGTACATCTCCGGGACAGTGTGCTTGTCTCATAAAGTATTCACAGCCTTTTTTTCAGTGCTTTGACAATCTTTTCTTCTCAGTGTCCCTTCGTCGTGTTTCTCCCGTTCCCGTGTTAGCAGGACTCGAGTCACTCGGGGACGTCACGGATCTCGTTCTTCTTCAGGGACTTGCTGATGATTTCAACAGCTCTGTCGTGTCTTTGGTTTGTAAGAATTGGAGAAGACAGAGATCCCGTGAGGATTCAGCTCCTGCGGGAGTTAAACTCTGCAATTTCTGTTACTTGTTTTTCTTCTTCTTCTGTCAGATATGAGATTCTGACTCTTGTTCCTACATGTTGAATTTAAAATGAATCCTACATAGAGAAATCCCAAAGTACAAATGAAACTATTTTCTTTATTGATTAATAAACTATTCTCTAAATTAATCTGTTCTATTTATAAAATGTGCAAAAATGGTGAAAATGCATTGAACAATTTCTTCTTTGTTTGACAAACGACCCAAATTTCAACTGTCATATATTTAAGAACAAAACATCAAATCCTCATTTTTCAGGACATGAAAACAGAGAATGCTTTGAATTTTTGCTTGAAAAACAACTGAATATTGGACAATAAAAAGAGTTGCAGATTGATTTAATTAAAATGAACAATTGATCAGTCGTATTAATCTAATTATTTTATCTAACTGTTTCAGCTGTAATGTAGGAGAAGATTTTGGTGTTTTTCTGGGTGGACAGTGATGGATTGCAACCTTTTAGGAGACTGGAAATAAACTGTGACTCTCTCTAAAGACGGACTGTAACTAATTTCTTTAGTGCTTGAAGTTTCCTTTTTACCAACAAACTTTATACAGACAGTGACAAAGCAAAAACCAAAATAAAGTGAACTTAACTGACCATTAATATAGATTTTTTTAGGTGCTAGAAGGGAGATTCAAACTACATCCTTTCAAAGGACAAGATAGGAAAGACAGGATTGTATTTCTGCTTTCGGAGATGATCCTAGACCCTGATAGGTGTTAAAGAATTAGCATTTGGTTGGATCCGACCATTCAGACACACTTCCTGACCTGCACATAAGCATCTGCATGTGTCTCCACTCATTATGCACACAGTAAATGCTTCTTCAGGGCCTCGTTTATCTATTTCAGGGTGTCACACACCTTGTAGACCCCCTCAGGTGTGTCATATGTCTCCCAGCGCATCTCTGTCCTTTAGTTGTTGCCTCGGTTTTTGGGGTCGATACTGTCGTCAGCATTTGGCCTGAGGTTACAGGGCAAAAGGACAAGCCTGGGAATCTTGCGGATTAAGTTGTGTACACACACACACACAACCCTAACCCTAGAGCCATGAACACACACATTTTTCGTGTATCAGTGTGTAATCTATGTTCCTCTCCTGTCAGGGTCCTCGCTCAGCAGGAATCATTAAAGAGCAGTTAATTACCCATAATCCACTCTGGGCCAGATGTCTGCTCTGTTGGAGCGGTCAAAATATGTGTGTGTATGCTAGTGTGTGTGTTTGTGTGTGTGTGCATTTGTGTATTTACGTATCACTATGAATGCCTCCCGTTTCTTTTCCTCATTGTTTCATTTTCACTCTTTTTCTTATATTTTTTCTCTTCTTTCCTGCTTCATTTCATCATTTTTGCAGAGTTTTGCTCTCCATCGTTGTGGCTCCTCCCCTTTTTGTCCTCGCCTCTCTCTGTGTTTCTGTTTCTCTGCCCACATTTCTGTTCATCCCTCCCTCTTACTCTCTCACAATCTCACCCAGAAGGACTCAGAGTTGACTAGTTGCAGACTTTACAACTTAAAGTTAGCAGTGCCTCCTGTCTGAACCACTTTAAGGTACCGTACTGTGATTATCCATGTGTGTGTTGGTGTGTTTGTGTGTGTGCATGTGTGCATTGATGCATGCAACATGTTTTTATGCGATCCTCCTATGTTGCAGTGAGTTTACTCAGGTGATCTGTGGCAAAGTGTCTCTGTCACAGACTTTGAGCTGTGATTACTGGATGCTTTATGGTTTTATAACTTCAAACTCTAAACTATTAACTTCTTTATCTTGCAGTAATGTTCATTTAATAACCTTCAGTTTAGACTGAGTGAGCACAGATAAAGTTCATATGGTTACAGAGGAAAGTGTGTCTTTATCTAAATCATTATGTCATATTTTGCTGTTGTATTTCTGTGTTTTGTATCCCACCAAAACAGAAAAAAGACAAAAATCTTGTATAACTTTTAAATCTAAACATGTTGCATAATTAGAAGTATAACTCACATAAAATCATAAGTGTCATTTAGTTTATTTTTTACTTTTTCATGACTCAACACTCAGCTTTAATTGTGTAAATGTGGAGTTTCAAAGTTAATTTTAGACCTTGATAATAGCAATTAAGCAAACAATATTACTGTATTACCGTAACACGATCTTTATCATCATCATCCTAATAGGACTGAAAGAAAACCCATAAAATAGAAAAAGTGAGAATGATTTTTTCATTGCAAAATGCAAAATTGGTGCAAAATCAAACCTAAAAATGCAGCTTATTTGCATTTATTATTACCTTGTCATTGGATCTAATCTAATCCTGGCATGGATTATGACTCCTGTCTTTGTTAACTTTAAGAAAAAAACAGCACTTAAATTAAGGAAACATACAAGTTTCACATCACTGACAGATGTCAGACTGACCTTTGAGAGAGCAGGAGAGTCCAAAAAACAGGATTTATGAGATTATTACCTTTGTTGCATCGTCTTTCTTCTGTCAGTTGACCTTAAAGAAAAAATAAGGCCGTAATCTGCAAACTGTTCTGTCCCCATTAAGTAAATCACTCCAGATTCACTGGAAATTGAGGACAAAATTCAAATCCAGTCAAAGCTGGATTAACCAAGTTTGGCTGCACCATTTCTGTGTCACCTCCAGCCATTAAGAAGAAGAGGAAGTTTAGTTTTTTGGTCGTCTTCTTTGGGATTTCTTTGAGGGCGAAGACGTCAGGATTCAGACAGTCACCTCTCACTGCTGCAATGTGATGTTTCCTCATGCAACTTTGAACACTCGGAGGTGTGCGGCGTGAATAAAAAATCAAAGGTTTCACATATTTTCTAAACTCAGCCAGAGGTCTGGTTTTGCAGAAAACCCCCCCTGTCCTTGAATAACCTGAACAACATCAGATTTTCAACCTTGAAGGAGCTCAACTGGAAACAGATTTCCTCCGTTAAAATGAGATTTTTTGCGCACAGCGAGCGAATCGCAGACCTGAAAACCTGTTTAATTTACTTGGAAAGAATACTTGTGTTTTGCTAAACCTGATTTGTTTGCAAGTTCCTTGGAAATACAAGCAGTTTTACACGGTAACACCACTCCCTGTGTGGCTGAAACAGAAAAACAAACCATTGCAGTGCACCTTTCTTTCATTCCTTTGAACCGGACCAACAGGTAAAACACTTCTGGTGTCATTTTTCTTCGCTTGTTGCGGCTCTTTTGAAAGAGGAATACCTGTCAAATACGCCATGACGGAGGTAAACAAAGCTTGATAACTGTTGTTTGAGAGAAAGAAAAGGAGGTAGAGATTTTTGTTTGTCCTGTTTTTGATCCCTCATTGTCTCTCAAAGCAACCACCAGCTTATTATGAGAAGGTTCGGCTCGGCATGTGCTGCATTATGTGGCATGTTGGTTCAAAGTTGGGCAACATTCATGGGAGCGAGATAAGTGGACGGTCAATATTATGGGTGCTGAGTGAGATTTATGCAACAAAAGGAGAGAGAAAGCGGGATTTCTTATCAGTCTTTCATGTGTGTGAGAACTGAGGTGATGTTTCTAGATCTTATGGTCATTTCTGTGAGAAATATCTGGGGAAGACCAAAGGAAAGAGGAAGTTAATAGGCGGCAAAGACAGAAAGTAAAAGGGTAAAATACTAAAAAAACACTTGGTTCAGGAGGGAAGAACAAGGTTTGTAACAGAACGAGCCGTCAGCATGAAGCAGAGCCCTGAAACGGTGAGAAAGAAAGCAAACGTCCCCGTTATTCACAGTGATGGCTGACAAGACGCAGCCGCTTGTGTGAAAGTGATGCTTCCGACTTAACGAGATGTTCTGAAAAATGACTGGCGAAAAAGGCGAAAATCAGCAGAAAGGGAACAGCTCGCTCTCTTAGCGGCGCTTCGCTCCCCCCATCACCCTCCCCCCCAAACCCTCAGGGCCTCAACGCCGTTACATAAGTTGCAGGATTGAATATAGGTAAAAGCTAAAAGGCGATCTTTGTGGGAGGCCCAGGGATGAACCTGGATTAGTGATGGTTCAGGGATATTTGTAAGAGGGAATCCCAGCAGATTTGACTGTGCAAATATGTCTCTCATATGCCAGAGGACATTAACTGGAGAAAGATAAAGAAAAAAACAAGCTTAATTATTTTAAGGGAGTTTAATTAAGTTATTTTATCATTACAGAGGCAATTAAACTGCCTCAGTGTCCTTTAGCAAGGCATAGGATCACTGCTAGCACAGGAGATGATGATTCTTTATCTTTCCTTGAGGTCAAAGGTCAGTAACTCATCAATTATATTATTTATCTTCAGAATCCTGCATGTTCAGATACTCATTAATTTAGCTAAGTTAGCCTGGTTTTATTGATAATAAAGCTGGTCTGTTTGTCCGTCATTCTTGGGTCAAACACTTGAATCCAAACCAAAATATCTCAATAACTATATTATGGATTGTGGCCACATTTGGTTCAGATCATCATCTTAGACGGACCCTGATGACTCTAGTTCCCCCATGAGGTCCAAATATGTAGTTTTGAGTCTAATGTCCCTGAAAATACTTGATGTATTGCTAAGATTAAGTGGAAAAACTTTACCCATTCCTTTACTTTATGGCTTTAATTTGTTTGATTCTGGTTTGTTTTGGTTCACCTGCAAAGCTAATAAAAGTCCCATCAGCCCCAGCTGTACTTTCTGTTTGCCGTGTAGCAAATGTTAGCATGCTAACATGCTAAACTAAGATGGTAAGCATGAAAAACATTATACCTGCCAGAAATCAGCATATTAGCGCTGTTATTTTGAGCTGGTTAGCATGTTAACGTTAGCAGTTAGCATACAGAATTGTGCATCAGCAGCATCAGCAGCCTTTTTCTGCTTAATCTCACTTTAAACTGAATATTTTTTGATTTGGACTTAACTTTGTTTTTTGCAAAAATCAGACACAGAACACATCCATGAACCATGTGATTCATTTCATAAAAAAGCCCTAATGATCCTAATAAAGG
>JAQMCX010000039.1:14431743-14455108 GCA_029814765.1 Acanthurus leucopareius | reverse complement strand
CACAGAGCACACACACATCCAACTGAGAGTAAACACACCCATATGCTCACACTCTTTCCCTGTCCACACACACACACACACACACGCTATGTACATATCCTCTGGAGAACCATGTGTGTGTGTGTAGTACGTATGTAAGCTTTAACACAAACCGACAGTCACACACACACACTAACACACACACACACACACACCTGCTGTGGTGAAATAATCAGCACAAGACGCCTCCTGACACATTTGACCTTGACTTCAATCAGCATCATCCGAAACAAATCTATCGGCTCCGGACGAGTCGATCATATTACTGTCAGCAGGTGCTGCGTTATCTTCCCGACGGCGTAATTTACTCTGATTACTTGTATGACAATGATAAGGTCAGGGACGAGAGGCGTAATTGATGCTCAATGGGCAGAAGGAGGAGGCGCCTCTCTTTTCTTTTCCTCAGGATTGAAGGAGAAAACAGCAGCATCAGTCGCTCAGCGAACACTTAAAACCGTCTCTGTTGATGTTTTACCCGTGAGAGCCTCTTGTGGTTTTCCTTGAATGATGTTTATTACCTCTCTTTAGCTTAAAATGGGAGCATTACAGTGCCGTTGTGACGCAGCAGAACCTTGTGGAGAGAATTTTTAAGGTCAATTTTTGTCAAAAGAGATCGTCGTTCATAAATCTTTTCTTGCAAACAGTGAACGTTGGTTTCTTTGACTGCAGTTCTGTTTGTTAAATGCTGTGAAAACAGACACTTGAGATGTAATAATTATGTCAAACTGCTTTTAAAAATGTCAAGAATCAACTTTGATATCAGTCTTTTAAGCTGAAACAGACATAGATCAAGATGCAGTGTTGCTCCGTCGTAAAGCCAAACCTCCCTGTTTGCTTCGTGTTTATGAAACTGAGACGCTCGGATTGTTTTTCTAAGTGTGTTACAACTTCACCGCACCGAGTTGGACCTGAAACTAATCCATTTAAAGCTATAAGGTTACACAACAATACAGACAAAGTCACAAAACTGAACCAGCGGTAAACCGGCATCCTCTGTGTTCTGCCAACTTAAATTAGTGTGTTTTTCAAATGGAGTCTGGTGGCCTGAAGGAAAACAATATAATGGCCGTTTCTCTTTAAACAAACAGGGTTTTAAAAAACGGTCTGTGACGGAAAAAATCTTTTATATTATGCAGTCAAACACCTACGACAACAATCTGAGCCGGTCAGTTGCAAAAACAATCACTTTAAGTGGATATATTTTGAAGAAATGGCTTCATTTAGACACCAAAAAGTGGATATAAACACATTATAACACATTAAAATGTCTAAAACAGGCAGATCTAATACATATTTTGTTGATCTGTGTCATCCTGTATCTTCCTCACAATGTCAACAAACTATATTTTTTGTTTTCATTGTTTAATTTAAAGACTCTTTGTAAACACATTACCTTTTTTTTACGTTAAAGTCAAGGTAAAAAATACAGAAATTACGCTTCACGTCATCACGATTGCTCAATTTGATTTGCTGACATGTTTCACTCTTCCTCCTCTCTCGTACGCTCTCTCCTTCTGTTGTGACTCCATTTTAATTTCATGTCATTTCCATTTTTTCCTCCCCTCTTAGAAATGTTTATTTTTGGTGCCAGGTTGCTTCTGCAAATTAAACACACACAGGTTTTCCACGTGATGCTTCAGTGTCTTCGCCTGCTGCTGCTACGCAACCGACGTCCCCGTAATCACCTGAAACACTTTTCCTTTGTTTCAGTTTTTATGCTACGAAACGTAAAAATGTGTTGTTTTTCATTACATTTTCACTGTGTCACTGTTTGTTTCTTTCACAGACTCGCTTATGCTAACAGCCATGTCCGACACACACGCACAGACACACACACACACACACAAACACACACACCCACTCTGAACGTGTTCATTCATATTTTTTTAGATGGATGATGTCATTTTCAGCAAAGCCAGCAGCCTGCAGCAACAGAGAGAGAGAGAGAGGGAGAGACAAGAGGGTGTGTGTTGTGATAATTGGATGGAGGCGAGGAAGAAGAGGAGGAGGAGGAGGAGGAGGATGGAGGAGGAGGGTTTGGAGAAAGCGATTGAGAGATCAGAGGCGAGATATGAGATGTGAGAAAGAGCAGCGAGAGATGAGAAACGCAGCAGGACGGAATGAGAGAGAGGAAGATGTTTAAAAGAGACAAAGAAGAAGAAGAAGAAGAAGAAGAAGAAGAAAAAGAAAGAGAAGAAGAAGAAGAAGGGGAGGAGAAATGGGAGGAGACAGGAAACAGCAGCTGGGAATTTGTGTGTGTGTGTGTGGCTGAGGCTGCTGCTGCCATGGCAACCATACAGGTGTTAAAGCAGGTCAATTGAATGCTGGTCGGCATCCTGCCAGTGACCAATGAGTGTGTGTGTTTGTGTGTGTGTTTGTGTGTTTGTGTACATTCACAGGTTTGTTCATTCACTAACAACAGTGTGTGTGTGTGTGTGTGTGTGTGTGTGATTCTGTTCGCCTCGTGGCGTTTGTGTCACATGTTGCGATGCGTCACAACTTAGTGTCATTAATACTTCAGCTCAGTTTAAATCCGAAATAAGCTGATTTTGTGGCTTTAGAGGCTGTTTTTTTTTAGCTTTTATCCTTTTTCTTGTCGTCAAAATTAACATTCCTTGTAAAACATAAAGATCATCAAGAGACGATGCTTCTTTAAATTGACTTAAGCTTCGTTTGCATCAACATGGGAAGTTAAGTGCACAATATGCACGATATTTAAACAGTCAAAGTCGTGGGAAAACTGTTGCAACAAGGATGTATGTTCAGTTTTTGGAGATTAAAATAAAGAAACTGAGCAAAAGTAAGTAAAAAAGAGCTGCAGCCGCTCAGATTTACAGCAGAAAACTCATGATAATCACATCAGAGCAGAGTTCAAATAAACTTTTTCCACCACGGCTGCACTGAAAAAGCAGAAGAGTCATTGATAGAGAAAGAAGAATGAAGCTGCTGCTGTTTCTTTTAAAGCAACTCGAACTGTGAATTATCACGGTCTCTCAGCCACGACTTTGGCGAGCTGAGTGTTACAGAAATAAAACTACGAGCTAAAACCTGCAGCACTGAGGTCAGGAGTTCGTCGAGCTCTGCAGTCGCCTTGTTTGTCTCCTCGTAGTCAAACTTTCACTCCGTCACAACTCCGGCAGTGAACCGGCGCCGGCTTGTTTGTGGAAAAATCTGTCTGGAGAGGTGTGTGTGCCGGTGAAAATAAAGAAAAACATTATGGGGGGCCGGGGGGGATCAATGTTGGTTGCTGCTGAGTCACAGTTATAAAGCTCACAGAGGTTCATGCACGTTGGCCAAACACCAACAACAATTTATATCACTGCAACCAAACGCTTGGCTTATTCGTCAGAAAATAGACTTTAAAAAAATCTAATTTCTTTCGTTTTTATTTTAACTTGAACTGATCACAGCAGTCACATTTGTAATCAGATTACAGAAACCTCAAAATATGGCTGCTTTCATCCTAAATGCTTTACAATTTGCCTTTTATTCACACATTCAAACACAGTCACACACACGCTGATGGCAGAGAGCTGCTATGCAATGTGCTGGCCTGACCACAAGGGGGAGTTCAGGTTTTGGTGTCTTGTTCACGTAATTATTTAAACGTTTGCACCAAAAAAAAAAAACCCAAGGGGGCGCTGTTCAGCCAAGGTTTGATAATGTGCCATGACATCATAATAAAGCTTAATGTCTTAAACTAAGAGAAAACAGTAAAACTCCTTTCATTATATATATATTTTTTGTTAAATTTGAGCTGGATACGCTCTGATTTTTCTTCCTGCCTACAACGATGTTAATAAGTTTAGTTATGTGGTAACTAGTAACTAGTTATGTAGTTAAGTATAACACTAACATAAACACACGCACACACTTAAAATGCACAGTGTTGACAGGCTACTTTTAGGCCTATTAGTTATGCATGAACATTGTGTAAATGTATCTTTAATTACTCAGAAAATGAAGTAATTGTAACTTTAAAATGCAACTGTTTTTATTGTTTGGCACTAATTATCAGTTTTAAGGGGACATAAGTGAAAATAGTTTGTTTTTGTTTACTAAAAAACAAAAAACTAGTCTCTCAGAAGCTGCAGCTGTCGTACCTTTCTTCTCCCATTACATGTCTGTATGGTTTCGATCTGTTTTACTTCCTCAGGCACAAATATGTAATCCACTACTTTGTTCTGGTTGCATAGCAACACTCAGACCGGTCAGTGTGCCGTTGCGCCTGCAGTGATCACCTTCTGCTTCTCTGTTGTCTTGAAGGCCTCAAAAATGCACGAGCACAAGTGAGACATCTCTAACCTAAATTTATTCCTGGAAGACTCGCAGAGCGGCTCCTTCCTCTTCTTCTTCTTCTTCTTCTGCAGATCTGTTAGTTTTCTGCATCGCTGTGCTTTAAATCCGCTTTCACGGGAAGCCGCCGAGTGCAGCCGCAGTCTTAATGGTGACTGAGCAGCGTCTCCGGCGCGGCGGGGAGTTTGCTGCCTTGCTGAGAGGAACCTCAGCTGTTGTGTTTTAAAGGTGAAAACGGCATTAATCATTGGCTCTCGCTGTGTTTGGGGTTCTGCAGACTCAGCAGCCTCACAGTCCAGGTTGGACTTCTCTTGTTTATTCCAGGTTTCAGGTATTAATAACACCTGTCATGGGCCGTGGTGTCGCTGCTGTCTGCTGGTCAGCTTTGGTTGCGTTTATTCTTTCTTTTCTCGTTTGTTTTTTCTTATAACTGGCCTCATGTGGCCGTTTGAGGAACTGGAGTTCTCTGCACTTCCATGTCGGCTTATTTTTCCGCCCTGGAGGTTTCCGCTTGATGAGGCAGTAATTAGAAGTTTGTTAAAGAAAGTCAGCCTGTTGTTTTTTTTTCAGAGTCTTTAACTTTTCTCCATTTTGTTTTCAACCAATTAGCTAAATATGATTACAGCTTTCACAGTACATATTTTGTTCACTGTGACCTTTTTGTTTACTCATTTTCTGAGCATCTGCATCTGAAATCAATAGAAACTGGAGCCTGATGAGTGTATTGAGGGTCAGATCAGTGTTGTTATAGCTCTGCAGGCAGCTGGAGTCTTAATGTGTGCAGAGTTTTTAACTTAATAAATATACTGCATGTATAGTAAACGTGATATAAATGTTAGTTATTTCAGTAACTTTTCAAACTTTAAGTACACTGTGAACATTTGTGCATTTTTTGATGCAAGGACGAGGGCTGTTTATCATGTTTTAGGTCACATTTTTAGCTAAAAGATCCTTTGCACACCTCATGTGCAGCAGTTCATGCATGTATCGGCCACTTTTGTCACCTTCAGTGTTTACAGGAAGTGACTGTAGAAAGAGGAAGGAAAAGAGCCGGGCAGCACCGACAATGGACACGACTGAGCAGAGGAAAGGGAGCAGGGAACAGCTGAATGTTGGATATTATGCTCTGATATTGTTGCACATTATTCCAACGCTCTGGTTGTTGTGTTTTGAGGAGAAATGTGACACGTGGTTCCAAATACTTCACATAAAGGCTGAAGTCAAGAGTTCAACTCTGTTCAAAGTCAAGACGGGTTCGTTACCTTCACTATAAGAAAAATAAACTGAACTAAATTAGGAATTTGAAGTTTGAAAAAAGGTGCTTTCTCTCTCTTTTAACCAACAAAACTCTACAAATAAACACTGCAGTATAAGATTAGAAACTTTGGAAAAACTTAAGAAAAAACAAACAGATTTCATTCAATTCCAGTGTTTTTTAACCTGATTTCTTTCTACAAAAATCACACGGCAGGTAGAATGTGTAATATATTTTCAATTTGAGCCTAAAAATCTTTAACAGACTGGAAATTCAGAAAAGAAAGTAAAGTCGGTGCGTCAATAAAAGCAAAATTACAAGAAGAAACAGGATTAGGGAATAAATCTTGACAAACATAAATGTAAACACTGGAACAAAGTCGAGAAACTTAACAAAATGTTCTGTAACTCACATCTTAAAGTTACATCTGTAGCATCTTTTAAACATGTAACAACATCATTTAATTTCACCATTATTTAATAATGCCACCAACTCCTAATAATCATTTTTAGCAGTGGATAAAAAGGGAATTTTTTTGCATTTCCCTCTGCAAAGTTCTCTTGAATTTCCAGAGATTTGAAGTACATCTGCTTGGAAAGCCGACTGTGTGGTTTCTGCTAATAAACTGTGGAATGACACAACCTAAGATCTAACACACCACCACTTCCTTTCCTACGTTGCTGCAGAATCGTCCAATTTGAGGGTTAATTAGTGGAGATGCTGGACTGATCTGTGTTCAGGCAACTCCTGCAAAACTTCACATCTTCCCGTCTCGTCATTTTTTAGTTGCATTGACCACCTGACAGCAGATTCCTTAAGGTGAGGGCCGGAGGGGAAGCTTTAGGTTTAGAGGAAGTGTGAGGAGGAAAGAGGAAGACAGAAGAAAAAAAAAGAAGGTGGAGGCAAAACACTCGGCTCCATCAGCTTCCTCCCTTTCTCGCCTCTGAGGGGAAACTTTCCCTGCACTGCCTCTCTCTTTCCCTGCCTTGTATTCTCTCCTCTCCCTCTTTTCTTTCTCTATCTTTTCCCCCTTTGCCTGCCGACAGACTCGCAACCACAGCCTGAATGAGTCACCGGGTTTACCTCAGTGGGCTTCACGCCTCCCCTCTTCTTCTTCTCCTCCTCCTTCCCCTCTCCGCTTTTCCCTCCGAGTTTACATGTGTGTGATAGTTTCTGAGCCGGAGAGAGTTGAGGAACTCAGACATGGAGGTTTTCTGGGCCAGGACAGGTAAGAGAAGCTGGAAAAGGTTCACTGTTTGGAGGCAAAATGAGGGATTAAGTGTGTTTTAAAGTCGGAGCGAGGAGCCGAGTGGTACTGACATGAAGAGGGCAGCTTATCGACACGATAAGAAAAGTTCAGGAATGTTACACTTGACATCAGCGAGGGTTTACACGACCATGTGTTTGTGAGTTCACATGCATTTTCCATGGCTGTTGCTTTGGTATTTTCTGGCTTTTTTAAACTCATTAACAGCTAAACTGCACTGGTTTACAGGAGCATCTTAGCTGCTAATGTTGATGTGTAAGTGTGGGTGTTTTTGTATTGAGGTCCGGCTAAAACTTGGCACTGTTTTGAGAGGCAGGAGCAGTTTAATACCTGGTGTTTGTAACAAAGCTGGAGAATTTTACAGGTTTTTGATAAAAGTAAAGCATTTATAGTTGCGGAAAAGCATGAATATATCCTCAATTAAAAAAAAAATATGTTAAACAGTTTTAAATATCAAGTTTTAATGTCTTAATATACTCGTTTCCCTTTTAATTTCCCCTTCATTGTTTGAAAAATTGGCTCATTCCACCCTGTCTGACACAATTATTGTTCTAAGTAAACTATAAAAACAATTTTCACTGTTTGATCAACTTTAATTATGTTAGATGTCATTTTAAAACAAACTCCCCAAAGTTCAGCCTCACATTTTTTGCCTCTTTGGAAACTTTCTAATCTTTAGTGCTTATTAAAAAAATAAAGCTCTGCAGAATTGAACCATATTAGCGTTCACAGCAAACACTGAACACATGGTCATGCTCGGGTTGTGACTGCAGACATGCATGCTTGCATGAGACACACAGACAGCCGAGTGTGTGTTCACATGTGTGTGTGTGTGCATGTGTTAGCGTATCATCACCTCTGAAAGGCTCTTTGTGTGCGAAAGAGCCCACATTTTGCATTTTCTTCGTCTTTTTTCCGCCCTTGAAAAGTCGTAACACATGGCTGTTAAGTTGCCACAAGGTCAGCTTAGGTGCTTGTTGCAACAAACACACACACATGCACACACACACACACACACGCACACACACACTCACTACACATACATATCGGTTTGACTTTATTGCTGAAAGTGCATTTTAACTCTGGCTTGGTCACAGTGTGGTTTTGTGCTCAGCTACAATGGTTTCCAATAGTGCAATTACTTTAATATCTAACATGCACACACACACACACACACACACACACACACACACACACACACACACACACACTCAAGCATGGAAAAATGAAGCAAAGCATGAACCATGACACACAGTCACATGCTAGCAGCACAGACACACACAGTATTTAACACACTTACACATCATGATCAGTTCCACGATCCAACACTCACACACATGCCTTTTATTATCTCTCTCTCTCTTTCTTTCTTATTCTTTCTCAAAGTCTCTCGCCCTTTCTTGCTCCCTCGCCCAACTTTAATTTGAAAATGAAAGTGAAAGAAATCAAGTCTCATTGAATTTTTATGCAGATTAGCTGCTAATCGCGGCGCCTTGATCGTCGAATCTGCCGACTGCAGTGTGTGATGGATGGATGGTGTGATGGGTGTGAGCCTGAGGAGTGAGAAGGATGGGGGAGGAGAAGAAGAAGAAGACGAGCAAAAACCTGATGTTTCTTTGAAAGTAAAAGGAGGACTTTGATGGTGAGGAGGGCAGAGCTTTAGTTTGAGGTTATAGACGAAACAATAGGTGGAAAAAAGTAGGTGATTTGTTCAGAAATAACGAGGTAGACGGCAGGAAGGTGCAATAAATCCTCTGCTGCAGGTAGAAAAGTCCTGACAGCAGCAGGTACGTCCTCTCTTTCACCCTCAAACCGACACAAAAGCCTGATATTTGTTCATTTCTGGTGAACTTCCTGTGATGTTTACACACTGGACTGTGTTTGTGTGTGCGTGTGTTGCCTAATCTAAATTAACTAAGCGTGTAAATGATGACTTTGACCCATGAGTGACTTTCCCTTGAGTATTTTGGCTCCATATCAGTGAGTGTGTGTGTGTTTGTGTGTGTTTGTGTGTGTTTGTGTGCATATCTTATGGCCTGAACTGAACTGAACTGAACCGACTGCATCTTCTCATTTTCCATCTTCCAAATAGTTTCTGTCTGTTTTACATTCATGTTTTGTTGCTGATTAACCAGCAGACATTTGCTGGAGCATTTATGCTGCTGTCATGTCTACATGCTAGTTAGCTGTTATTAGCCTAGCTTAATGAAAGCTAACCAGGTTTTCCTGCAAAATCAAAATTAAAGTGAACAGTTTTTATGTTTCAGTTTGTTAAAAAAACAGAAAAATGTGTCAGTCAGTGAGCTTCACATGTGTTGGTTGGTATAATTGAAGTTTTAGGAGAGTAGACTAACTTTTCACCCATTTTTTTTAAATCTAAGCTAGGCTAATCCCCTCCTAATTCATCTTTATGCTTACAAAAAAGTGGCACCATTTTGATATATGTATTTGACATTTATTTAAAAAGGAAAAACATCCAAAACAATGTGAAGAACAAGCTTTTTGTGTGTTTTTTCAAATATTCCAATAATGTAAACACATTTTTGATTTCTTAAATTAGATTCAAAATGTGACCAAAATATTTACTGATCAGGAACTGAAGAGAAAAATCAGTTTGTCAGCACTCTTGTGGAAAAATAATGCAAAAGAGACACTTTTCTAATATGACGTTTGCAGGTTGCTTGGTTATAAAAAGAAAACAGTGCTTGTCAGGTGCATTTGTTCATTAAATTACTGCAGTGATTTGTGTTTATTAGTGCTGTTCGTCTGGCCAACAGGAAATAGATGGAGTGCTGTTTCCTGTTAAATTCTCCTCAGGGACAATGGCTCCTGGAAGTAATCTGACCAAGACAGGGCAGTGTCCTGTCTGCTCGACATGTGTGTGTGTTTATGTTTGTGAATGTGTGTCGGCCTTTGGTGCGACAGGAGGTGGCCTGTGCAACATCAGCCAACCAACCAGGAAGTCCAGTTATGTACACGTAACACAGTGTGGGAATAAGCATTAAAAGAAAGGCAGGATGAAAAGAAAACACAGAGGGGGCTGGTACCGGTCACCAGGTGCCAGTGGGGTTTGTGGTTTGCTGTCAAACAAGGTTAACTTTATCAAAGAGGGGCTGGAAATTCAGGAAGTGGTGCCAAAGCATATCTAAGGGCCTGACAGTGGGCGTCCATGGGGGATGTAGTCCGTCCGGATGGGAGGTCAACCGTCAAAGTAAAGCTGAGGATCTGAAGATCCAATAGCTCTCTTTTTCTTCTTTTTTGTCTTTTTCTGCTTTTCAATTATTATATTTTAACAGTAGATCTAATGAGCAGGTGAACTAAATACGACCAAATCCCTCTGTGACATTAAAATACAGCTTTTAAGAATTTGTTTACGAGCTAAATGACTCTGTATTTTTATGCAAGTACTGTACTTGTGTACAATTTTGCGGTACTTGGTTATTTCCATTTAATGCATCATTATACTTTAAGTCTTTCCCACAAAAATTCCTCACAAACAATCAATATGACTCCATCTATATTTCTGTGCTAACACATTTCTTATTAGAGTTTTTACTGTAAAAAAATCCTACATTTCTTTTTTCTGCTCTTTTCGTGTAAAAGTGTGTTTTTAGGTGTGAAAGGATGAGCGTCCACATCTGTTTTCCAGCTGTTTGCTGTGCTTTGAACACAAAAATCAAACAAACAGCGTTTTTTAACCTTCTAGGAAATTGATCAAAAATTAAAACCAAAGTATAAACACAGAAATGCCTGCAGTGTAGAAAACCTTTGAAGATGTTTTAAAAAAAAAATCAGTTTTCCGTGCAAATTAAATATCACAGCAAGAAGCAGAACCATGTTTTGCTGAATGGCAGAAGGACAAAATAAAAGCACAGTGTGTCTCTTCCTGTTAAGGCACTTTGATTATTCCTCGCAGCCGGTTGTTGCAGTTTTGAGGCATAAAATATTAAAAGCAGCACAAGTGTTGCTCAGCATAAAATGTTAAAGCAACATCATGTATTTAAAAGCATAAACAAACCTCGGTAGTTTATCTGCTGGCAGGCTTGATGCTTCGTGCAGAGATCGTCCGCTGTGTAAAGAAGTTTCTCCGTTTTGTTTTGTTGCGTCTCAGTGGAAAACAGGAATCGCTTCAAACTGTTCAGTGCTTTCTGTGTCTCTCGTCATCGTCATCGCTCCTCGTCTCTTCAAACTTTTATTTTGAAACTCTGTGAAGCCGAGTGAGTTACTGCAGATGTGATTCACTCGGATGTTGACAGCTGTTCTGAGCGAGTGCTTGTACGGTACACCTTGAACCATCTGTGTCCAAGTGTGTACAGCAGCAGGACATGTGCTTTACTACAGGGTCAGCGTGTGTGTGTGTGAGTGTGTATGAGTGTGTGTGTGTGTGTGTGTGTGAGGTAAAGTGATGAAGGAAGATTGATGTGCTACAGCAGGACGAGTGCGCATTGACCTCCGCTGATGGGGTCAAAAGGTCACGGGGAGGGACCCTGGCAGAGGAAAGATGGCGAGACAGAGACTGGGCAGGGTTGCGAAAGTGGAGTGGGTGCAGCCAGTGACCTTGGAGGACCTATGACATCACTTCCTGTCTGTTTGCCGCAGTCTTTTCCTCAGGGGCGAGAGGCAGGACACATTTACAGATACAAAGTCTGCCTCGGTTTCCCATGTGCAAACACACACCCACCCATACAGACACACACACACAAACACAGAGACAGCTTGTTTGTCTATCCTTTCGAGGACCCTCGCTGGCGTGGTACATTTCCAGACCCTTCACCCTAACATTAACCTTTACAACAAAATGCATAACCCCAATCTCAAACTAATTCCAGCATTAACCGTAAGATCAATTGCTCCTCAAACAGTCTCAATGTCCCCACAGTGCAGAAAAGTCCTCTCAAGGCAGTTTGAAAGCTAACACACACCAACTTGTCTCTCACTCTAAACCAGGTCTTGACCCTTTTAAAGTCCTTTAAAATTGAGGTTCGGCCTCTATGCAAAAAGTCAAATGTCCTCACAATGCTGGTATGAAACTAAAGTTGGTCTGCATAGGGGTTGCAATACGACTACACACACACACACACACACCCACACACACACACACACACACACACACACACACACACACACACATATTCACACTCACACACAAACTTCCTGACCTTCTGGTGGGAGCAGCTGAGTCAGCCCTGCCCAGGACTTTCTGCAGTGTGTGCGTGTTTCAATCACTGTGATAAATAATAAGTGACTCTGTGTGTGTGTGTGTGTGTGTGTGTCTGAATTTACAGCTGCAGCTGGTAAAGTGACACTCGGTCCATCCTACCAGTCTGGACATGAGTTAGTGGAGTGTGTTGAAGTTACAGATCGAGCTGAGAGATTGACTTTAGTAAAAGTACTTGAGCAAATGTACTTAATCTGGCAAATTTCTCTTCCAATCTGGCTTTTTTGTCATCAATTAATTAATCTATGGTAATAACAGCAGTGCCTCAGCATGAATGATCACTAATTTGTTGTTGTTAAAGGCTTTACATACCTTCAAACACTCTACATGCCTGTAAAATACGAAGCACATGCGAGTTGGGCTGCTGCTTCTGACCTCGTTTTGACTTAAATGATGTGAGATTATCACTGAAGGAGACTTTTAAGGGGATCTGAGGGGATTTTATAGTTCGAAGACGAGTATAAATTAAGATAAAGCTCATATTTGGGTCGAGAAGCTCAAATAACACAAAGTCAGATGCTCGTGTGCAGCGAGTGGTGCGGCTGCAGGAAATGAATGACATCAAAGATTAGGAATCCTGCTTTTGGAAACAGCTTTTTTAAAAAACTTGAACGTTTGACTGTCTGAAATCATCCTCTTTCTCCTTTTAAGGTGGATCTTGTAATGACTCATTCACTGGCAGTACTGCACATTAGATCATTGTGGTTATTAGATATTCCACGCCATATTTCTGGCATTGAAGCAAACTTAACCAATCTGGATTTGTTTACCGTAACAGCATGTATTAAAACTGTTATTTATACAAGGAGGTTATGCATATGTGGAGCACACAACAGCTTGCTTTGAATTTACATAGTTACACTGTTTTTTACTCCTGGGAGCAGCGAAGAGAACTGCATCTATTAAATAAGTCCCCTCATGCCTAAAAGGGATTATTTGGGTTTGTGGAAATGTATGAGGTGCTTAGTCAGTGGAGATGACGGTAAGCAAGACTCTAGTTTAAGGAAAAACAGTAGGAATACTGACACGGAGCTAAGCTGTGGATGAAAGCAGCAGCAACATGTGTTTTAGCCACCTTAAAAAAGGCCTACGGTAGAAATGTCTGTTTAAATTTATGCTCTATTTAGAATATTCACTTTGCTTTCAGTCAAAAGTTTGAATGGAAAACTGTAAGCTGTTATTAGCATCTGTGTGCTCTCCAAAGCCACCAAACTCCCTTGACAAAAACAGTAATTTTACTGAATAAACAAGAGAGTTGCTGATCTTGAACTTTAACTGCTCCAATTAATCAGTTTGTTTGTGTTATTGTGTTACTTTGGTGTTAATTTGGATTCACCAAAGTCACACAGTAACAGATGAGTCACTCTGGTTTAAAAACAGCTGTATTTTCTTGATATAATTACACTGTTATTGTATTGTAGATTGTTTTTTGTAACCCATGTGCATCATGAATAGGCAGGCGGTAACAGTGTCAGCCTTTAATTAAATCCTGGCTATTAATGAGTCATATCATCCGTCTCTGACCGCAGTTTCCATTTAATTAACTTGTTTCATCATGTTTTTATGCTTGAAAGGTTCAGATTGAGATCCAGATGACAGAACTTCACTTAAATTTTTGTGGTTTTAGTGAGAAGTTTTGACGCCTGCTGGTCCAAATGCTGCATTAAAGGCCATTTTACAATTAAAACAATACATTCCAGGTTGAAATTGTGGAGGCATCAGTATTATATTGGAGATTTACAATAGATGCATTATGTTGTAAAGATGCATCTACAGTTTTTTTGTATTCGGATCAACCAAAAAACCAAAATCCATCAGAGTCATCTGAAATAGAAATCTGTAACTGGATGTGTAAAAATGCTTAGTCATTCAAGCTTTTTCCTCAGTGTGTATGTGCACACCTGTTTATGTGTGTGTGTGTGTGTGTGTGTGTGTGTGTGTGTGTGTGTGTGCATCACATGTGGCGCTGCAGTTTCCCGCCAGGCTGCTCTAGCTGTATCCACGGCAACGGTGGCATATTAAGAGCACGCAATGAAAATAACGGTTATTAGCTCCGAAAATACAGACATTGTCTACATGTGGCAGTTTCAGAGAGGATGCCACCGTGTGTGTGTGTGTGTGTGTGTGTGTGTGTGAGTCACATTAACTATCTACTTGTCCGACTAACCATCACAATCAAAGTGACGTAAATCTCTGCGTCAGTAATTAGCATAAAATTGGATCTTTGTTCCTGTTAGCAAACATGGCTGAACGCATCCAGCTCTTCAATTAGGCCCTGACAGACACACACGCACACACACACACACACACGCACACACACACACACACACACACACAGTGTTTCTCCTCTCTGCTAAGCACCATCTACATGGAATGCTAGAGTTAGCTCTGCAGGTAGGAAGCCTGGAACAAATGGACCACATCTCCTTCTCTTCAGTGTGTCTGTGTGTGTGTGAGTTCAGTGTGAGTGTGTGTGAGTGTGTGTGTGTGTGTGTGTGTGAGTTCAGTGTAAGATTTTATATCTGCTGTTGTTCATTAAAACAAACAGGACACCACACAGTGACTTTAAACATTCACATGTTCCTCTGTCGGTCGTGTTCAGTTCCTGAAGTGCAAAAGAGGCTCAAACTTTTTATGGTGTAATTTGAATTGTTTTATGATAAAAACAACATGAAACACACACGCGTGTGTGTGTGCATGTGTGTGTGTGTGTTAACATACATGATGTTTTCTGATGCGACGACACGACTTCGGTCCCGTTTACTCAGTAAAAGTTTGACCTTTAACACTTTATTGTTCCTGACAGGAAAAACACAGAAAACAACCGTGTTAAACACACAACCTCACACACACACACTGCGCAGGGTGTGTGTGTGTGTGTGGGTGTGTGTGTGTGTGGGAACTGGGTGGAGAGTCTGTTATAGTTTAGCAGATTTATGGCTTGTGAGCCACAAAAAGTGCTACGTTAGATAAAGAAGTTATACATTCTGGATGTCTCTCGCCCTCTCTCTCTCTCTCCGGGACACACTGCCGTCTTTGTTCCCATTGTACCGGAGCAAACACACACTCTGTGTTCAGCCAGCACCACGACACACACACACACACACACACACACACACACATACACACACATAAACACACACACACGTTCTGGGTTCATTCATTATTTTTCTTTCTTTGTAATATTCTGTCTTATGTTTAACAAACACACTCACACTTGAACAGTTTGCACACGCACACAGACACACACACACACACACAGACACACACAAATACACACACACACATAAAGCAAACAAACACCTAAAGGGGTTATTATTAGGTTTTCAATTAATCTCTTACATTTTTTAAATAACTCTGTCTTATTGTGATATTAAAACACACACATGTAAAGTAGGACAAACACACACACACACACACACACATACAAACACACACACAAACACACATAAAATATAAGTACCAACATCCTTTCACACAAACTCTTAACAAACAAAACTAAACCACCAGCTCATAAATAATCAGCACTGCCAAACTATACAAGTGTGTGTGTGTGTGTGTGTGTGTGTGTGTGTGTGTGTTTGTGTGTGCATGTGCATGTGCATGTGCATGTGTGTGTTTCTTCTACATCCACATAGTATGTAGTTGTGTCCTGGCTGGTAACCAGCGGGTTCGTCCTATCAGGATTAGCCTGGAATGTACACACTTCCTCTCCCGTCTGTCTCTCTCTCCTTCTGTCTCTCTCTCCTTCTGTCTCTCTCTCCTTCTGTCTCTCTCTCTTTTCTGTGTGTCAACATGTCAACAGTGAGACATATTTTGGTCGATCATCGCCCTCCTTGTTTCTGATCAGAGTAACAAACTTCACAGCTGTGAAAGAAGACAGCGTGTTGATGAATAATCATTGAACTCATCAGCAGAATGATTGATTGATCTGCAGCCTCTTTAACTGTTTCCTGTCCTGTAACCTCACAGAGAGCTGAAGCTCTGAGATCTCACTCTGAAATCCAGCAGGTCCATTTGAAAAGGATTCATTTGTGTCCAATCAGAATATGAGCGGACCAATCAGCATCCTGACCTGGTTGCTGTGGGCGTGGTTTAGTTTTGCAGCTGCAAGCTAGTAAACAATGGCAGAAGATGTTTGCATGGACGCTGCAAAGAGTCAGTTTCATCAGAACTTGACAACATTTCCTCATTATAAGAACAATAAAGAACAACAGAAGGCTTTTATTGATGGAAAAGATGTTTCCTTCTCCCGACTGGCTTTGATAACAGTAATGAATGTGACGGACAGGATGTTCGTCCAATCAACTTCCACCTTTTTCTTTTTTTTACCAAACAACCTGCCCCTTCCAAACACTGTCTATGGACATGTGAAATAAATCCTGTGAATATGTGAAATATTCCATCAGACATGTCAGGTTATGTTTCTCACAGTGAAAAGATCCTTTAAGAAATCATTTTAATTAGGGCTGGGACTTTATCGCGTTAATTACAATGAATCAATTACAGAAAAAATAATGCAACAAAAAAATAACGCATTTAATGGCAATCTATTTTTGCACTGCAAACAGCGCGGAACGTTTCTCCTTTCACGAGTTCCCAGCGTAGCTCAGTCCGTAGTCCGAAGTGCAGAAGTTTCGTTCTCCACGTGAGTTCGACTCCGGCTCCAATAATTTGCTGCGTTTATATAAAATATAAAACTAAAAAAAAAAAAAAAAGACGAGAAGTCGTTGCTGGGTTTGTTGGAAAACAACTACCGGCTGGAAATCTGGACGTGTGCACAAATTGTCCAGGAAAGAATTTTCCTATCCGGAGCTCTTCCAACCTCCACTACCACCTCAATGCCAAACATGTTGCAGCTAGCACAGACAACAAAAAGACGAAAAAATGTTACTTCTCCTGTCAAATATCAATCAGATATGCGATTAATTGAGATTAATTAATTACAAAGCCTCAAATTAATTAGATTAATTTTTTTAATCGAGTCCCACCACTAGTTTTAACATTTATCCTCCTGTGAAAACTGCAGCTTTTCTGTTTTACATCCCTGTTTGTGGTTCATACAGTCTGTGATGTTTGGTTCTGTTCTGACCCGTTGAGTCGTGGCTCGGTTCGCTGATCAGAGTCCTGCAGCAGTTCGTCTTTATACACCGCCATTAAACTGAATGCAAGTCATATTAATTTTCTATAACTTCTGTCAGGAAAATAAATAAGCGGTTCCTCTAAAATGTCAAACCACTGCTTTAACATACACAGGACGTATTTTGCTTCACTTGTGCAGAAATTCACCGCTCATTTATTTCACGCAGCGCTGCGAGCGCATGAAGTAAATGTGACGTTTTTTGCATTAATCAGTCAAACTGTAACCAGACTGTATTTACTTGAATTTCTCGAGGGGTTAAACAAACATCAGGAGCTCGGAGCCGTTGACACACACGGGTTTGGTGTTTTAGAGGAAACTCCTCTCTTCCTCTGACTGGGGACGCGACCACAGGGAACATAACCTTTTCCCCTCAGTGCGACGGTGTGTGTGTGTGTGTGTGTGTGTGTGTGTGTGTGTGTGTGTGTGTGTGTGTCTGAGCTCCATAAAGGCTGCTGGGATAATTTCCTCTCCTCTATAAGCACAGTCTCTCTCCCATGACTCCCTCCTCTACCTGGAGGCCTCTCGGTCTTTCTACCTGTCTGTGGTTTTTACCTGTCTGTGGTTTCTACTTGTCTGTGGTTTCTACCTGTCTGTGGTTTCTGCCTGTCTGTGGTTTCTGTCTGTCTGTCTCAGGTCGCTGCCGACCTCATAATCTCAATGTGTATTTTGTTGAATTATGTATATTATGTTCCCTTCTCTGAGGTTAGCACATTCAGCAGTCTTGATAGAAAGCAGTCAGTAAAAATATTAACTTTTTTGAGGGTTTGAAAACACTGGACGAGGTCAGGGGGTCAATGAAGGTCAGTATGAGGAGCCTTTCAGAGAAGAAGGGTGACGAGGCTCATTACGATTCTGCTAAAACCAGTCAGTCATCTCATCGTCCACAGAGCACCTGGACCTTCAGGTGCTTTTACACCTGAAGGTCCGGATCAAGGTCCAAACCAAAGTTTGTGGTTTTGTCCCATTGTTTATATTTGGTCCGGTCAGTTTCGGTTTCACACTACAAGTATTCAAACAGACTTATGAACTTTACGTGACAAACCTGCGTCATATCGTCATCAAGTCTGTGAGTTTTGTGTCTCTGTACTTTACTCTGATTGGTTTGTTGGCGTCTGACGTCAGCGTGTTGAAAATGTCTTGTTTTGTAGTTTGAGTTTAGTTTTATGAGTTTTTTCTAGTTTGCCCTTTATAAAGTCTTCAGACCAAATGTTAATAAGACATTTGGTCTCTTCCCTCCGTTTAGTTCCTCACCTCATTTTTTATTTTGGTAACAGTTACTTGGCTGTAACTTCCTGTCATTTGTACGAAGGTACGAACCTTTGCTTTCACACTGGACACAAACTAAAGCCTGGTTCAGTTTGATCCGGACCAAGATCACCTCTTTTGGTCGGACCCAAATTTGCCTGTTTGGTCCGTACCATGGACCACGGGAGGTTTCACACCTGCCATTTTTGTTTGGATCAGACTTAAAAGTCCGAAAGTCCGGACCAAACGAGGCAGGTGTGAAGGCCTCCCTTCAGGTTTTGTGTTGGTGATCCGTTTCTGTCTTTGTCTTTGTGTCTTCTTGTCTTCTCAGATGTCTTTTACAGTCTCATTTATAGATCTGTCCCTCTTTTAAATGTCACTTTTCCTATTATTTTTCAAACAAAAACCTATTTAGACGGCTGTTCACACAAAAAACATGCACACACACACACACACACACAGCAGAGATAAATGGTGTCATTAAACCGGGGTGGTGAAGACCGAACCCCCTGAGCCCTTCGAGTGTGTGTTCATATATTTCACCATGTCATACACACTGAGACACACACACACTTAGCACACAGTGTTGGAGTATTCATAAATTCTACCATATCTCACACACACACACAGACACACACTGGTGGCCATCCATCACATCCATGAAAGAACCATTTAGTCGGTGGTGAGAGACAGACAGTCTGAGAGAGAGACAGGCAGTGGGAGTGTTTGGTAAAACACCCCCAGATTCTCAGAACTGGTTTGATCCACTTTTTTAAAAAGTTTTTAATCAATCAGAAGACGCAGAGCAGCACGTTTAGTTCTAATCAGGACCTGATTATTGCCTCCGTGCCGTGTTGATGTGACGGTCATGTATCAGCTCGCAGTGTAAACCCCCGTGGCTGTTCGTTCACTTCGGACAGCTGATAATGTACTTTTACCGAAAAAAACTCCTGAGTCAAGTTACAGTGAGACCTTCAGGGTGAACTTATCATCTCCATACAGACGTTAAAGTTTCACAAACGTTCCCATAAACAACAAGAGAGGAAAGACACCGACTGTGTTTCCACCAGTTTTTTTAATGTATTTTTTATATTAGAAAAAGACAGAAGAGATGCTGTTTGAACTGTCAGCATCCGTCCACTTCTTGCTCTCATGAGAGAATAATTACCCCAATTAAAACATAATAAATCCTAAGAGTTCTTTATTTTCTCGTAGGTGGTCGAGGTCCCTGGATTTGTATTTTCGTCTTTTCTTTTCGTATTTTTCTCTTCCTCATTTAGTTCTTCAGTTGTCTCTCTTCCTTTTGCCTTTCGAGCACTTTAACTAAACTTGTACTTTCTTTATCTTTAGCAGTGATCAACATATTTCTTACAAGAGATTATGTTTAAAGGTTTCTTTGTTTAGATTTTTCAGTGGGTGAAATCAGACCTCAGATTTTAACAAAACCATTTGTAGTTTTTGTTTTTTATATTTTTACGTCTGGTTCATCTTGAGCATTAACATTTTCTGCCTGTTCCTCCAGACTTTCTGTTACCAAACAGTTTATCAGACCTTTGATATAAATCCCAAACTTTTTTTTGTATGTGTGGGATGAAAAAAGGCTGGAAGACAAGCTGTTGAATCAGATCTATCTTTTTCTTTCTTTTCCTTTTTTTCAAATCTGGTTATTTATTGATTAAAAAAGAAATCAGAAAACTATTGAACCAAATGGAAACACTCTTTCACTCTTGAATTCTCCGTAGCAGAGTTTAAGGCAGTTCATCGACGGGGCAGCTGGGAGCTGAAATCCTCCTCATTGAAACTGATGATATGAACCTCCGTACACACTAACCGCAGGGCAGCGTGTCAGGAGGCAGCTAAGCTTCAAAGCCTCCTCAGTCCTCACAACTTATCCATCTCCATCTGGGAGTGTGACGGCGGTATAAATACACAGCTCTCTTTACCCCACATTCATGTGTCCGTGCGTGCGGACATATGTTAATGCAAACATGTATGATATTTCATCTAGATTCATGTATTCCACATCCAGCACATACATGGTCGTTTCCAGCGTCTTATGTTAAACACACCCTCGTGCAGCAGGGCGGCGGCGGCGGTTTCAGACGCATTCGTTTCTGTTCTCGATGGTTCAGCTGCTCAGGATGTGAGTTCACAGCAGAGGCATGATAGACGGATCAATTTGTATATTTCTATTTATTTTCCTTATTACTCACGTCAGCACAGGCCTTTCAGTGTAGTCTGGATTCAAGAGAGGACATGTGCTTATTGTATAAAAAATCAGGCCCAGTTCCTGCATTCCTGTTTTTAATGTGTTTATAATCGAGAGATTTGTTGAATATGATCCACCGAAAAAAAAGTCCACCGAGCCAGACTTCTGATATCTTTCCAAACTTAAAGCTTAAACTGATATAATAACTTAACTCTATTGAAATTTAAGTGTTACTGATACTTTAAGGGCGCTCTCACACCTGAAAGTCCGGACCAAGGTCCATGTTTTTTTTTACATTATATACATTTTGTCCGGTGGTTTCGGTTTCACACTGCAATTATGCAAACTGATTAACACACATGACATTACAAACCTACATCACATAGTAATCGAGTACGTGGGTTGTGTGTCTCTGTACTTTACTCTGATTGGTTTGTTGGTGCCGACGTCAGTGTGTTGAAAATGTCTTGTTTTGTAGTTTGATTGTAGTTTTATGTTTTTTCTAGTTAACTCTTAATAAAGTCTTCAGACCAAATGTTAATAAGTCTCCTCTTCCCTCCATGTAGTTCTTCGGCTCATTTTTTATTTTGTTATGGTTACTTGGTTTTCTATTATCTGTGTAGCCTGCCATAACTTCCTGTCACTGGTACGAAGGTCTGAAGGTGCAAACCTTTGCTTTCACACTGGACACAAACCGAATCCTGGTTTAGTTTGATCCAGACTGAGACCACCTCTTTTGGTTGAACCAGATTTTGGCTGTTTCGTGTGGACAACAGGGCAGGTTTCACGCCTGTTAATTTGATTTGGATCAAACTGAGAAGTACGAAAGTCCGGACCAAATGAGGCAGGTGTGAAAGTACCGTGACAGTGTTTGTTAATCATGACAGGTTCTCCAGACTCAGTCTCATGTCGGGGTTTCACATTCAGTTTTCTGTCAGCAGCTTATCTAAAAGTCAAAGTTTCACACTGTAGAAATGAACCATGAAAAAAAAAATTGGTTGCTGTTTGCTTCCTTCTTGTATCATCTCTGAAAGAATGTCTTCACTTTACTCTTTTCCAAGGATTTTTTAAATTTCTGTGACAAATTTGACATAATTGTCCTTCTCGAGCTGTAATTCAGTGTCCTGGCTTGACTGAATTATTTCTTCCTGCAGATTTACTGTCCACAATGCCGACCAGTGTAAAAGCCGAATAATCACGGTCTTTTCTAGAGACATCAAAGAACAGTTCTGTTTATTTGATAAAAGTATCCATTGTCCCGTGTTATTCATTGCTGGGTTGATTCATAATGTGCACGGAGCAGATGTTTGCCTCGAGGCAAACTGAATCATTGAAAAATATTGTAGAATATATTTATATTTAGGAATTACCGGCCCAGATTTGAAAAGTCACATGTCACATGTCCAGACTTTTCAGTGTGCGAACACCGATCATTCCGCCTGGAAACGGAAAACAAACTTAAAGGTCACGCAAGGCGAGTTATCAGGACCGTGATGGAAAAAATATTAAATATCAAGTCTTTCTGTTGAGACCAAGAAAACATATTCTGTTATCATAAAGAGCTTATTTACTAAATTATGTAAATTAAGCATAATTGTATATTTACATGCAAGACTTCTGTATGAAAATGACTTTTTCTCACCTTATAAACAAATTCTTGAAGTTGCACAGCTGTTGTACCGTATTTAAACACACACACACTCACACACACACACACTCAGCGGGTGGCAGGCTGGTGAACTGATAGAAAAAGAGAACAAACAAAGATCTGTTTGCTTTAGAAAAGTGTCACAACCTTCATTCATCTTCACAGCCCAGAACACATTCAAACACACTTCATCTCCACCTCTGTTCAGACGCCCGGCTTGTTTTCTCTGAGTTTTCACTCTAACAAACATTCATTCACATGCCCCATAATTCTTATGTTGCACACACACACACACACACACACACACACACACACACACAAAGACGGCACTATTCTCTCTGGGACATTCACACACCCCCATAACTCACAATCTCCTCACACGTGTGAACATATTGGTGGACTACGGACTTTTCTGCTGTCGACACACACACACACACACACTGAGCCGCACGCTGCAGCGCTGACTTGAGAGGAGTGTGTGTGATAAGTTGTATTATGAGACTGTGTTATCTGTTGTGTCAACGCCGCCTCTAACACCTCGTCCCTCCTCTTTTTTCTCCTCACACCAGTAAAAATATCCCGGCAGGTTCCTCGAGGAACTCTGGATGAACTCTGGAGGCCTCTGAACGTCCCTCTAACGTACGAACTCAGACACAGCGAGAGTAACTAAAGTAACTGGTTCATTACATCATGGTCTTTTAGATGAGACATGGGATGAAAATACCTTTTTATTGGGGCTGGGACTTTATCGCGTTAATTACAATTAATTAATTACAGAAAAAATAACACGACAAAAAAATAACGCATTTAATCGCAATTTATTTTTGCACTCCGAACAGTGCGGAATGTTTCTCATTGCACGAGTTCCCGGAGTAGCTCAGTTGGTAGAGCGGCCCTCCCATGTACGGAAGTTTCGTTCTCCACGCGAGTTCAACTCAAGCTCTGATCATTTGCTGCGTTTATATAAAATATATATATTAGTGGTGGGACTCGATTAAAATTTTTAATCGCGTTAATTATAGGGTCTGTAATTAATTAATCGAAA